>VDFB02269413.1:259774-277611 GCA_007258455.2 Sequoia sempervirens
CGCAATGAACCTGGAATTCCCTGATGTGGTCTTCAGGGTTTCCCATCCCTCGATATTTGTAAAATTTAGGGATCTCAAATCCCTTGGGAAATGGTTTCATCTCTAAGCTCCTATCAAATGGATAGGGACACAAGTTGCTTGGCGTTTTGGTTGTTCGTCTTGATTGAAGGTTGAGCACTTGTTGTGAGAGCAACCTGAATTGTGTCGTCACATCACTTTGCGGATCAGGGGGTGGGATGAAGGTGTTTTGGGGTGTTTGAATTGTGGGTTGTATGGGTGGGTTGGTTGGTGCGTTGTTTAATGGTACCTGTATGTTCTGGCGAGTGAGGTAGGCTTCTACCTGCTTTTGTATGAACAACGCTTGTTGTTGGTCTTGCTATTGTTGCACTAGTATTTGTGCTTGTTGTTGCGCTTGTTACTGTTCCAACAACGCTTGTTGTTGTGCTTGTTGTTGTTCCCACAACACTTGTTGTTGGGCTACCAATTCTGCTGCTTCTTGTTGCTCTTGGTATTGCTTTAGTGCTTTCCGATATGCTTGCACTTGCGCTGCTTGTGCAAGAAGTTGTGCTTGTGCTTGTGCTTGCTGTGCTTGATATTGAGCTTGCGCTTGTGCTGCTTGTGCTTGTGTGGCTTGTTGCTGCAATATAAGTTGTTCTTGAGCGGTCCTTTGTGCTTGTAATGCTTGCGCAACTTGGGTGGATTGTTGTTGTTGTTGTTGCAATAACGCTTGAGCTTGTTGCGCTTGTAAGGCGGCTTGTGTAGCTTGGGTGACTTGTGCAGCTTGAGTAGCTTGTTGAGTAGCTAGGTGTACAACTTTTTGTTTCTGCACTTGTTGGTATCCTCTTTGAAAAGCAGCTTGCAATGCTGCGTCGTATTGGCTTGATGTGGTGAAAGTTGGTGGTGGTGGGGCTGGTGGTGGATTTGGAATGGCGTTCGTAGTGGTGGTGAATGGTGATGTCGTGTTGATTATTTGATTAGTGGATGGTGGTGTTGGTGTGGTGAGTGGCGCTATTGATGTGATTGGCCCTTGAGAGACCATGCTTTGTGATGTTATGGGGGTGTTTGATGATGTTTCCATTGCTTGTGTGTTTGTCGTTTGTTGTTGTGATATCAACGACAAATTTTAGGCGTTTGGTGTAATACTTTGATTGATGGTTGGGATATTGTTTTGATTGATACTCAGTAGAGGGGGAAGCCCTAAACCAAGGAGTGGTGCGGATGACAATGGAAATGGTGGGATAGGTGGAAATGTAAGGGGTGTTAGTTGTTGTGTAGTGTCGAATATGCCCCTTGGTCCGAACACATCTCCCTCTTCTTGTGAATTTGTGAGAAGAGGTGTTGGGTGAAAAAATGATGATGATGGATCATGATAGAATGTGAGAGGAACATTTTTGTGTAATGGGTTTTGGGGTATATTTTATTCCAATGTGGTGTTTGCGTCCAAGTTTTGATTATTAACAAGGGGATGTGATTGAAGAGCATTGAGAAATGTATTTCCCTTGTTGAAATTGGGTTGGGTTGGAGCAAATGATGTTGTGCTTTGCAGAATGTTTTGCGTGATGTTTTGGGATGGAGGTGTAGATGAAATGGGGATGGTGGATGAGATAGGTGGAAATGATGTCTCCACTATAGTACTTACGTCAAAATCCGAAGGTAACTTGGCCCATTGTTTTGCTAGTTCAAGCATGTATAACGAAGGGTTGAGTCTCATGATGATGATGATTTTATGATTCTCTGGATTTTGAAGCATTTCAGTCATTTCTTCGCGAGACATTCCAAAGGTAAGGTCCTCTCCTTGGTTTTCTTCTTGTGGATTTTGTGATGATGAGAGGGTCAATGGATTGCTTGATTCAGCTGGATTCATTTCTGCATTTTTTTGGCTAAGATCGCTTGAAGCGAGTGTTTCTTTGTTGGCTTCCATACTCTTCTTGTATTGAGATCTCGTTTGAACCATAAAACAAGGATCAAGAATATGGGAGATGAATCTCTTGATTCTTTGGATTGATCTCTATTTTATGTCCCAAAGTAGAAGTTTTTAGGATGCCTTGAGGATCAAAGGTGATGATGTGATGATTAGGGATGGATGATATGGATGTTGTGGCTTTTGATAAATCTTGAATGAGACACTAGGATTTTAGGACTTGCAAATTTTGATCTTGTTTTTGGATTTGGGATTTGAGATTTTGTCCTTGATTTTGATTTTGATTTTGATTTTGATTTTGAACAAAAAGACCCTAAGATGTTGGATGATGATCTAAGGGATAGCTTTGTTCAAAGGATGATGATTTGAATATGTGTGAGGAGAAGGATGCATCTACCCACACCTATTCAAAAAAGATGATTGTTTCACTAAGCATATGAAGAAGGATTCATCTACATACACTAAGCTAGACAAGATGATTTTGATAACTTTGACTAAGTATATGCAAAAGGATGCATCTACATATACCTAGCCAAAGGTGTTTTTGCTAATGTTTTCAAGGATTTTGTCTCAATGATATTGATGATTTTGATTTTTCCACAAAGCCTAGTATTAAGGATGATTTCAAGATTTTCCAAAAGGTGATGATGAGATGGATTTGTTTTTGATGTTTTGGAGGATGGATGAAAAAGAGATTTTGATATGTTTCGATCCTAAGATGAACCTAAAAGGTATACTTTGTTTGCTTAGACCTAGGTATTGAAGAGCATGCAAATGCTTCCTAATGACCTTTGTAACCAAGAAATAATTTCATTTGAACATTCATTTTCAGATTTCCAACCAATGATTTGTTTTTCTTTTGGGATGGTGGATCTTCAACACATATGAAAGTTCCTTTTGCTTAGCTTTGCTTAATGTCTTTATTTTACCAAAAACACTTTTTTCAATTAGGTTTTTAAACTAAGATGTCCAATGTCTTAATTTCTTCAAACCCCCACAAGATATGTTATGTGGAAATTCAATGAACTTATGGCAAGGGTTTCCTATTGTTTACTTAAGAAGACAAATTAAGATGTAATCCAATGTTTAGAAACCTCTAAGGATGTGAATCCCAAGGGAAAGCAATAACATATGGATTGAGTCAATTGTATTTGTCCTCAAAAGGGTTTGAAATTTGGAAGATAATAAGTGTTTGTTTTCATGGTGTTTTCGATCAAGCAATGCATTTTGTAACCCAAGAATAAGTACAATCCTATGGATGTGTAAGACAATATTTGTTGGATTCCCACTTGGACAAGTCCAACTACGCTTATCTCTAGCGAATGGTTAGATGCTTGACCCCACTGGCTCCCCTCCACGACACTTACTTATACGAGGCAGCCAAGCATCAACACCCATGAAACTCCCATGGCATGTTTTCCATTTCTACTAGAAGACCGTAAAAGTGTGGGGCGGCTTCAGAATGACCGTTCTTGCACCAACAAATAGATAAAAGGATTTTGGAAAATTCTAGCACATGGGTTCTAGTAAGGAGTTTCCGTTCGTGGAGATTGACCCATATGGCAAGATTCCCCTTTCAGATCTATCTTGTCAGAATCAACCGCGCGATATTAGCGTTTCATCCAATATCCACATTTATATCCCGGTTGGAAATACTCTTGGCTTTAGAGTGTTACCGATTGAGTCGTTCCCTTGGGTGAGTACTTTTTCCCCAAGGCAGGCCCTCTAGGATAAATAAAAAAGTGAATGAATAACACTATTTGTAACTCGATCAATCCTTGTTGGCAACAAAGAGAGAGAATATACGCAACAATGCACCCACTCACACTCGCACAATATGTTCAATTTTAAGCCCAAATCGAAGTGTGGAGGTGATTGCTTTGTCTTAACCCAAAGTCATGAAAAAGGCCTTTTGATTCTCAAGATCGCTATAAAGCGCGAGAGAAGTGCATACGTCCTTTTTCGATGGCTTTAGTCTAAGTAAGCCCTCACAAAAACAAAGCTACACTTGTTCTTTTTAAATCCTCAAAGCAATATATGAGTTCATTTTAGAGCACCAAATCACAAGTGAAAGACATTTGTTCAATTTGTTAATCCAATAAACAAAATCTAATAAGTTGTTGATCCTATTGTTCATTTTAACCTTTGCAAGAAGAAATTGAAAGGTTCTTTTTAAGCCCAAATGAAAACTAGTGTTCTAAGAATGAAAAGATGACAAATTCTTAAAGAAGTGTTAAACAAACACTTAAGTGTTTAAAAACACTTTGATTGGACAAAATGTCATCACCATACTCCTCCTTCCTTTGTTTTCGATTTCCAACCTACAAAGAAGAAAAACAGTCAGATTCTAGAAAAACACAGAAGTTAAAAACTAGAAAACATAAGGTAAATAAATCATAAATCAAAAGCATGTGCTAAAAATTAAATTCTCCCTTTTATTGTCTCCCAACGTCACAACTTGTAAAGGCGTCGCTGTTTTCTCTCCCAACAGTGAACTCACAGCGCCGCTTACTAGTCAGCGACGCTCTGTGTTAGGCAAAGAACTCGATTGCATCGCAAATTTTCCCAGCGTCGCAGTTTGTGTCTAGCATCGCAGTTTCAAAATTTTCAAAAAGTTCTGCAATTCAACGAGTCTAGCGGCAGAGTTAAAAATTTAATTTTTTTTGGCGGGATGAGTCCAGTGGTGCAGTTTGTGTTTTACGTGGCACCATATAGCGACACTGATGAGCCCGTGGTACCAAAACAACGACGCTGACGAGCTCGCGGTGCCAAAACAACGACGTTGACGAGCCCGCATTGGAATTTCCTGTGTGTGAAGAAAAACTTGAAAATTTCAAGAAAATGTTAGAAATTATGATCTCAGCCCTCCTTCTAGCGCTAAATGTGTGAACCCCAACCTAGGTACCTGCAAAACAAAGAGAATAAACACCTCAAGTTAGATATTGCAAGCCTAAACAAGGATTCCCCATGAAATCCATTTACAACTTCAAACTAGGAATGAAAATAACAAAGAACACAATGAAATAGATAAAACAAAGATTAAATCCTAATTAGAAGAGCAAACTCTTGATCCCATGGGGGAATTGGTGCCAATTTGATGTGAAAATTGGCCCTTTCCCAATTCCTATGATTGCAAGCTTCGATATGTTGACTTGATGATGAGATTTGATCCACTTTTGATGATGAATGGTGAGAGCTCCAAGCCAAAATCTGCAATAACCTAACTAAGAACTCAATATTGATGAATGGAAATGGCTAAGTATTTTAGCATGGTAACTTTGCTTGGATTGTGGATGTTGAAATGAGGATATGAGCATTTTATTTATAGGATTTCAAGATGGATGAAGTCCAAATTTGAGCAATGTGGGACTAACATTCATCCAATGGTATGATGCCACTTGTCAAGCTATGAGTGGATGATGGATGTGCAAGATTTGGGGTTTGTGCCAATAAATGCCAATATTTGAAATTCAAATTTGTTGAAATGACATGTAAGAGGGAAGGGAAAATGCAATAAATGCCACTTGGCTCAAGGAAAAGGACATGTAAGATGAAGTTATTGCCTTGTTGGATGTACATGTTGACTTGGAATTTTTGAATTCAAATTGAGAGAATATTCCAAAAGATGCCTTGTGA
This sequence comes from Sequoia sempervirens, assembly GCA_007258455.2. NCBI lineage: Eukaryota > Viridiplantae > Streptophyta > Pinopsida > Cupressales > Cupressaceae > Sequoia > Sequoia sempervirens. The sequence goes on from VDFB02269413.1 coordinate 265,332, forward strand.
GGAAAATAGAGATTTAATAAATGAATTAAATCTATTTCCATGTGCAACTTGCATTATCTAGAGGATGGGACATGAGATGAGGTTAAATTAATCAAGGATTAATTAATTTAACAGGAGATTAGATGATGTGACTTATTTGACTTAGATTTATGGGTTTATATAAATCAAATAAGAGGGGAATATGATAAGAGGCTAATTAAATAAAGATTTTGATTTATTTAATTAAAAGGAATGATGTTAGATTAAATTAAATAGGGTTTTAATTTATTTAATTTAATGGATCGACCTTGGAGATTTAATCAAATAAATTGATTATTTAATTAAATAGAGATAATTAGATCAGATGGATTGATTTAATTAACGGAAAGAACTGACTTAATTAGATAAAATGATTTATTCAATTAAGGGATGAAAATTGATGAATTTAATCAGATAGGGAGATTTGATTAAATGGTTAGATCGAGGGATGATTTAGGAAGAAATGATGTTAGTAAGTCAGGATCAGATGCACGATGTCAATCAATATATTTTACGTGTCTACACTACCAGACCACAACAACCTCTAAATTAATCAATAAACTTCATCCAACAACATCAACCACTCCAAACCTCTACTCCACCTCTTTACATTACACATACATCTCTTCCTAAAAACACATGTCGCACACACACAACAAGCCCAACATCATACCAATACATTAACCCAACATCCTCATACCAAAACCAACAACATTCATATTCAACCTACATCCCATTACTAATAAATTACATCCCTTAGCCAACAATACATTCATCCATATAATTCTACATATTCATTGCCACCACACAACATACATATCTTATAATCTTAACCCCATAAATTTAATTTCACAAGAGCTTCAAGAAAAGAGATACCTACTCAAATGATTAAAAATAACAACATCAAATCAAAAGAAACCTTACATATTTGATGAATATGTCCTTATTCCTTCGTAAGGTCCATCACTACAGTTCCCTTCCCACAAAATTTTGAAGTGCCTAAGTTTTAAAAATATAAGTGAAAGGGAGATCCTAGGGAACATTGTTAAGGAATTCTACATAGATTTCCAAGAAGTCACTTAGTGATTTGTATCTTATATGATTACTTCCTCAAATTCTAGGATGACTAGAATTAGAATGGCTTATCCATCTACCTCAAGGATCTATCACCACATTCTAAGACTTAGTTGAGAAGTTTATTGCACGTTTTGCAACACTAAACAATGAAATGGTGATAGCTTTTTTACCTTCTTGCAATGATGGTCTATTCCCAAGAAACAATTAGTCACCATATTTGTACAAAACTTGAATTAGGAAATAGGTTTTCCTCTACAAGTTCAATGTGAGAATTCCTTTGATGAGATCATAAACAAAGGATTAACCATAGAAAAGGCCCTCATTTCTAATGAATTTCTTAAGATATAAAAAGAAACCAAAAATAATAGCAACAAACAACCTAATGATAATCCTGCTTCTGTGCCAACAATAAAAATATATAGCTAATGATGGTATAACTTATGCCAAATATGTTCAAAATTTTCAACCACGAACATCATCATCTTTCCAAAATAATACAAATTTCCAAGTTGTCCAAAAAATATCACTATTCCACAAGGACAATATAAGAAAAGAAATTCCTCCAAATGTAAATGTACTCAATTAAGAAAACCCATGGAAATAGTTTTTCAGAAATTGGTCCAAGAAAATTTATTCAAATATCCTATGAAAATAACATTTGACAAAAACCAACCTAAATCCAAGTGGTACATTTAGATAATGAATATTGTGAATACCATAGGGTCAAAGGTCATGACACTATAAAATATTTGAAACTTAAGAATTACATTCAAGATCTCATTGATGAGGTGAGATCAAAGTTGAAGGCCATCTATCAAACTCCTTGATTGAAAAACTAGGTATGTATAAGAAAAATTTCTAAACATGATGAAGGTTAATCTTCCATATCTAACAAGGGTACCACCCATAATTGCACCAATAACACTTATAATATCTCTTCATCCTTTGATTCGATAGTGGTTCAAATTGAGGAAATCCATCCTCGAGTAGTCACTATAACCATGAAGAGTTCTAATTGTGTTGTAACCAATGAAACTGCATCTCCATTACAACCATCATCATCCTATATTGGCCCATCTGCACTCAAATCTGCCTCAACCTCTCACAATTTCATTACCAAGATCAAGGCTAGGATTATCAACAAAGGACATAAGGAATGAGTTATAAGACTCCTTTCATATGGGAAATCATCTATAGTCAATAAGATTACATTGTCAACCTTGAATTCTCCAAGTCAACATCTATAGGCTCCTTCAAAATTGGGCCAACTATGTTTAAACTTTGGGAAGTTTTAGATAAATAAACTATTGAAGGTGATATAGCATCATGGCTCTATAAAGATGAAGAAGAACAAACACCTTCTCTACCTACAGATTTGTATGTAAAACACCTCCATGTTTGTAAAAAAGTGGGATATAAGGGAAAAGGACTTGGACTACATCAACAAGGAACCATAGAAATTGTTAGCACCTATATTTTTTCCATTTTCCTAGTGTAATTTAACCTTTCATTTAGCAACAAAAGCTTATTTTTTAAGCCATGTGGGAGCTAGTTGGCCGGAAAATTTTGACATTAAAATATTCTAATCCAAATCTTGTCATGAAAATATGATTGGTAGAAGTATTTGATAGGCCATATGGACTATGCAGATTCATTTTCATGGGAATTGGAGAAGTTTTTAGGCACATTTTAATCTATGGTCATTTTGGAGCAAGTTCGTAAAGTCCCATAAAAATTTGGAATCTTTCAGTTTTGGTGATAACCTAGTTGTTCATTTTCCTTCAATAGTTTGCATCTCATTTTCATGGTTGTCAGATTAGTTTCAAGGCTCAAACCAAAAAAACATTTAATTTCCCTGCCAAAGGGCCCCATTTACAAATGAGCCCATAAAATTCTATTTGTTGTGCAATTTTTGGAAACGTTAAAAGGATCTAAATAATTGATTATGGTCTTCTGCAAGTCTCAGAGGTTGTATTCTCCCGTGGTGTTGATATTGTTGTTTGTCCTGCAGAGAAATTAAAAATATCAATTTCACTACATGTTGCAATTTTGAAGCTATTTAAAATATTTCATATGTTTAAATAGTTTCAAATACATAAATATTGGCTATAAAAATATTTTCCTCATAGTTCTTCTTGTAACTCAAGTTTATTGTTTCTAAAATACAAGTTGGCCCCTTCGAATGATATTTTTCACATGCAAAAAATGGTTTTAAGTGAATGTTTATCATCGGTTCAGCCAGGCACTATGTAAAGGGGTCAATCCATGTAGCATATTATCACACCATCGTAGGTTGGTGAAGGGGGAGAAAGTTAAATCTACGATATTTCAAATGGCCATGATGAAGCTTTATCTAATTGCTTGTTTGCTGAGATGAAGCCCATGGTTGGCGCCAAGTTTAAGTTCTATTTTCATGTACACTTATTGAGTCTTTGACCTATCTTGTTAACCAAGTGAATATTTCATTATGGGTGCCAACTTTAACCTTGCATCTACATGGAACAAAGGTATTTCATCATATTTTCAAGGCGTAGGAATAAGTAAGGGTTGCAATGGGCTTGGGGGTAGTGATAGACTCCCCATTGGCCCACTTTATTTGTTGATCTAGAGTTTGTTGAGCGTCTTGAATTATTTTTTAGTTTGTTGATCTGTATCTCAATGCAATTTTAGTGATAGACTCCCCATTGGCCCACTTTATTTGTTGATCTAGAGTTTGTTGAGCGTCTTGAATTATTTTTTAGTTTGTTGATCTGTATCTCAATGCCATTTTGGGGCATATTTCTATTGTTTTACACTTGTAAAACATCCATAGCAATGCTAAAATGGTCTTCTACCATGTGAGGAGGCTTTGGGGGTTGTTTATGAGCTATCTAAAGGTTAAAACTACTATTTTTACCTCCCAAAACACATAGGAACCATTTCTAACTCCCAAACATCAATTTGAGTGAAATATTGAATGAATTTTATGTGCCAATAAGTCTAAAATTTTCCTAGTTGCATAAAAATGACCTGCAACTCATGGAAAACCTTGTTGTAATTGTTTAAAAGTGCCAAAAATAGAGAAAAATATCTCTATACTAATAACCCAACAACCAAATAAACATTTGGGCAGCATTCTCAAAGGTGTTATGAATGTTTTTTCATTGCTAGTAAGGTCAAGAGTGACTTGCAACTCATCAATGGCTTTGTTGCAATTGTTAGAAGTTTCTACCAATGCAGAAAACATCAATACACCATCAACAATACATTCCTTCTTGTGACCCAAAATGACTCAAGAATTAATTCCGACATCCAATGAATCTGTAATGGAGAATAAAGGATCAAATGAGCATGGATCAAGTATGCAATCTGAGTGTGACTTTTATGTTTTAATGAATATAAATTAATTTTCGAGGATGCAAATATAGATGTTAGATATGATGAAATTATTAGCTAAATTGGTGTAATGTTTGTGGAATTATCATATTTGCAACATGTTACCATTGGTGATTCAATATACATTTGAAGGGACTTGCATTAAAACAAGTACAATAGAAAATATGTTAGTAGAGCAATTATTTGTAAAGCAAATTGATCATAACACAACCATAAGCAATGAGTTGGAAATATGTAATGACAAATACATGGTTGCAAACTAAAAATGTATAGGAAAATGGTTGCTAGACAAATATTTGACAAAATGCCCAGTTATTTGTAAAGATAAAAATAAAGGAAGATGGTCACAAAAATGTGTTGGTTAAAACACTAGAATGAAATATGGAGGATATTTTCAGGTTTTAATAGTTTGAATGCATAGTAAAATACATTTTTCATTGTCAATGAAGTGGGTTTTTATCCAAAATTAAAAAAAATCACTTGCAAGTGAAAATAGAGGAAGTAAATGAGTTTTTTACTTACAGGTGAAAAAGTTGCATGGAATTGCAAACAAAAAGGTAATGACAAACTTCAATTATAAAAAGGAGTGAAGGAAAATGAGAGGTAAAGTGAAGATTAAGATGCCAAGGCATATTCTAGATGCCATATCCATTTTCAGTTGCAAATCAAAGGGGTCACATTGAGCCATGTGTCACATTCAAAGTTATTCTAGGTTACCTCCTAGTCTTTATAATTTAATCTCTCATTCTTTCATAGGGGTTCTGAATTTTGGCCAAGGAAGAAGGCCATGTACAAAAAGTGAAATGAATATTGAAGGCACAAAGATCTTTGTTAGTTAGTCATTTATATTGATAGTGCCCCTGTATTTTAAAATTATAGTTGATATGAATATACACTTACTATAATATCTCCAATTATGAATGATAATGTTATTTAAGTTGAGTAGTCAAGGGTTATATTAGTTTTTCAAGTGTATTTATTGTCTAGAATTAGTTTAATGGTTACTGTATGTTCAAGGGATAGAGTAAATGCTTGCCTAGATCAATAGGAATGGTATTACTTCCAATGGATTACTAAGTATAGTTGCATAGTACACTTGTGCAAATCATATTATCACAAAGTGATAATATATCAAATGACCATCAAAATGTGTTTTGGTTTTGTCATATACAATGCATAACATATGACTCTATAGCCCAAGGTAGGAACCAATATTTCTTTATTTTCTTCCCTCATCCTCATAAACAAATCTTAAATCTATTAATCCTATTCTTTAGCTCTTTTGTGTTGTATTAGTGCTTATGTTACATACTTCATACATGGTTTTAAGGAAGATAAGGAATGAAACAACTAAGTTTGTATTAAGTAATTCCTTATCCATTTTTGTGAAGTCATATATCTATTAAGTGCTACAATATAATCTTATTTCACATCCATGTTCAACACCATATAAGGAAACCCACCTAGGTTTTGCAAAGACCGAAGTGTAGAGAGAACATATCTTAAAGATGGTTCTCTATTCACTAGCCAACAACCTAGAGTCTTTGATTATATAGCTTGAAAAACACTTAGAATATTTCAAGCCATTAGTTGGAAACACCAACATAACCTATACTTTTGAAGAACAATTCTAGTCATCAAGGACTTGGGTATAGATCCTCTTAAACTATGCTCTTAGAACTTGAATTTATCCTTAGTGAAGTAGCTAAATCCTTTCCTATTATCAATAGAACCAATGGAGGAACCCATGAATAATCCTTTGAGAATATCATTGACCTATTCCAAGACCTAAACATCTACACTATTTCTATCACATCCACTCCATCAACCTTTGCCTCCTCTATCCCAAATTAATCGATTGGGACCAACAAGGATCAACACCTTTGGATACATTCCAAAATGATGTTCAAAAAGCATCAAGCTTATCATACTTCATGAATATCTCCCAATAGGAGCCCGCAAAGCTAGATTTGATATTAAACTTAACATTGTTGCCTACTTCGGAGAAAGGAAAAATTTCCCTAGTCATAAAAATAAAAATTAAAAAGAACAAAGAGTCCCCTAGTGAAAACCTCAATGAGGTGCTATTGGCAATAGAAAAACACAATTTTAAATGAATATGCAATTTAGCATATTTCCCATTGAATTTTAGAAGTTAACTATATTAAATCTATTGTAAATAAAAATTAACAAAAAAAGTATGGTATTTTATTAAATAAAATTTTAGGGTCAAACAATCTATCCTACACACCATGCTTCTTCATTTCATACTTTTGCTAGCCTAACAAATCCTAAAGTATATGTAATAAATTAGTAAATATATCACATGTCAAGATAATTTTCATGTATCAATTGTGATCTTGAAATGATGATTTGATATTGAATAGGTGGATATTAGACCTTCAAAATCCACACATATGGGTGGTAATGGCCTTATCTCATCTTTTTCTAGTGTAATTTTTTTGTATGTTTAATCATATGTGTGTAGATTTCATTTTTTTGGTAAAATAACGTTGGTTTTGTTTTCACTTGATGAATTAGACTTTATAAACTCTTCAACATCTTCAAGGATCACTAAACATGGGTGTTACTACAACAATATCATCTTATATGCCTTTAAAGAAGTATGATTGGTAATATAAATGTCATTATGAATTTATTATAATTTAATTTTAAAAATAGAATTCATGTTGACTATAAACTATTTCTTCAATCTTGTCACAAGAGTAGGTGAGAACTCCAAGAGATGCACCTCCCCCTTAGGTGGATGATTGAGAATGAATACTAGCTTACAATAAGTGATTATTTATTTGTCATTTTATATATCATATTTTGTATACTAATATGCATATTATTTATTTGTATTAATTATATATGAAGATACAATCCATCCTTTATAGGAGTTAATGATGAACTCCCAACACCCCAAGATCAGTTGTGAAACCAAAATATCTTCCATAAGAGAGAAATGACAAGAATATCTTTCTATGATTAAGGATGCAATATTGATTGATTGAATATGTAAATTTACGTATGATTCCTTGCTTATAAAGGCGAGGCTATGAGATAGGATTAGACAAGATCTTGACATGTGTTGTAATCTTTTATAATGAGACAACTACCTCAACAATATTATTTGACTTACGACATAAGTATTAAATGCTATGATAACATATGATAAGATCACATAAAACCTAAGACTTATAGAAAGATTCCCTAGGACCTAATTAAAATTAACGTGTAAATAAGACCTATAAGTAAGCTAGAGAGGTAAAACACCTATTTACACCAACATCCTTAAGAGTAGGAGATATAATTAATAGAAATACAACATAGAATCCATGGTTTGAGAGAATAGCTCAAATTTGAGCACTTGTTTTAGCCTCAAGAACTTAAGAGACTTTGTCAAACTAATGTAGCTCAAAAGAATTGAGATGCAAAAGAATCAAAATGCATAGAAAAAAAAATGACACCTCTAGTAGAATTAACAAAACCACCTAAATTTTTTGGGGGTGATCCCACAATACTGGTTTACAATTTTTGGCCAAATTGGACGCTGAAATAATTTTTTTCTAATTAAATCTTCACTTTCGGGCACCTATAGTGGCTAAACCATGAGGAATTTGAAGATGATGAAAACTAGTGATTTGTGACATTTTGTCTATAGATTCTAAATATATTTTTTCAAAAAATTTGGAATCAGATTGCACTTCTTTTTCCATCTCCTTCAAAACTTTTTTTAGTAAACACCATTTTTAAGGAGTGACGCTCACTATATAGCACATAACCTTTTTTCCATGAAGGATAAAATTCTTTTTTTTTTTTATTTTAGATTTCTAACTAAAATATCTAGTTCTTCCAATTGGTTTCATAGTGTTTTCTTGAATATTTTCCCTTAATCAAGTTTTGAAGTCAAACCAATTTACAGCAATTTAGACATAGAAGCGGTCATATAATGCAAAACTTTTTGGCAATGTCGAGAAATTCAATTTTTTTTGTTGGATCAAGGACTTAAATATATGGTGCACTCATGTTTTTCAATTTTTTTTTGATAATTTGTTATTTTTCCGCATGTGCATCTAACAAATAGCTTGATTTTTGGTGAAAAAACTATGTTTAATAAAACTAAAAAAACAAATACATAATAAAACCAAAACATATTAAAATTATATTTGTTGGATAGCTCGTTTTGAGGACTACCATCATCCATTTGGGTCTATGAAGTATCCTCCATTTCCATCCCTCAGCCCAAGCTTGAGGGGTGCAAAGGTGGACTTTTTTGGTGCTTGAGGGGGAGAAGGGGGGAAAAAAAGGGATTGAGCAAACTAGGGGGGTTCGCTCGAACTAGGGTTTGAGCGAACCCCTTTTCCACAAGCCTTCGCTATTGGATTTTTTCCAGGAATGATGGACCCCATTATTAAATGGGTTCGCTCGAAGGGAGGTTCTATCGAATCCCCTTTGGGTTTGCTTGAACCAAAAGTTCGTTCGAACCCCCAAAAACCAAATTTTTTTTGCATGTGGTCATTTTTTGCAACTTTTCCTTCCTCATTGGAATTGTAAACCACTTTTGTGGGTTTACCCTTGGCATTGTCCATTTAGTTCCATAAGGTTCATAACACAAATATCATTCTTAACAACCTTACACTAAATAAAATTGATACTTTTTTGCAATATTGTGTTTGTTACCACCTCAAGAAAACTATCATGAATTGGGGAAAATTGATTGAGGATTTTGTAGATTAACCCAATACCCAACTATAGGTTCTAAATAGAACATTTTGAGGTGCCACAATTTGAGAGATCAATCACATCAAAGTTTGACACTTTTTTATTCTTAGGGTTCTTAAGACACTAGCCTATAAGATCAAGATGAATGGGAAATAAAATGACACCTCCAATAGCATTAAATAGCCCACCTAAATGTGTCATGAAGTGTGAAAAACAAAATATTGCTAGATTAGGACCCTTACACTAAATGAACTAGATGTTTTTTGTGACATTGCATTTATTGTCATCATAAAAAATATCATGAGTTTGAGGAAATTGAGAGAGAAGTTTGTAGATTAACCCAATTCCTAGTTATAGGTTCAAATAGAATATTCATAAGTTCCACAATTAAAGAAAACACTAACATCAACTTTTGGAAATTTTTGTCACAAAGCTCTCAAGAGACTCTATCAAACCAACATATCTTGAAAGGATCAAGATGCATGGATGGTGAAATGACACCTTTAATTACAATAACAATCCCACTCAAACATGTTGGTGTGTTTTTTTGGTTCCATAAGGTGTGAAATGTAACAAATCACTCTTAGAACCTTATACTAAAAAAAATAATTTTGTCAATATTATGGTTGCAACCACCACAAGAAAAACATCAAGAGTTGGGGAAAATTAGAGATAATTTTGTAGATTGACTTGATTCCAAGCTATGGATTTAGATAGAACATTTATAGGTTCCATGGCTTGAGATAACATTCATGTCAATTTTTGGAACTTTTTGGGTCTTAGGGCTCTTAAGAGAATATGTTAGAGTGATGTAGCCTAGAAGGATTAGGATGCATGGGTAGTGAAATAATTACATTTATATCATTAACCATCCTACTCAAAAATGTCGATGTTATTTTTTTGGTTCCATAAGGTGTGGAATGTAGCTAATCACTCTTAGAACCTTATACTAAAAAAATAAATACTTTTAGAAATGTTGTGGTTGCAACCACCACAAGAAGACCCAAGAGTTGGGGAAAACTGAGATAATTTTGTAGATTGATCCAATTTTGAGTTATGGATTTAGATAGAACATTTGTAGGTTCCATGGTTTGAGATAACATTCATGTCAAAATTTGGCACTTTTTGGGTCTTAGGGATCTTAAGAGACTATATGTTAGAGGAATGTAGCCTAGAAGGATTAGGATGCATGGGTAGTGAAATAATTACATTTATAGCATTAAACATCCTACTCAAACATTTTGGTGTTGTTTCTTTGGTTCCATAAGGTGTGAAATGTAACAATCTCACTTCATATATATCTACACATCTATGATTTCAATCTAATTGGTGTAGTTCTAAAAAATATTATTGTAGATCTAATCCCATTGTCTTTAGATCATTTGTACTTGTAAAAAAGTTTTATTTGTGCATGTAATCCATAATGAAAGATAATGGTGTTGATGAACATGATTGGAACTTGTTATGTTAGGCATGGAAGTCACTTGCCCCCCACCTTTTTCCTCAATCAAGTCCCATGATCGATTTAGTGATTTTGACAAAACCATAATATAAGAAGCAATCAATGCAACTAATGTGGCTATGATGATGCTAAGGATTTCAGACTTTGATGAAATGATGTGTGATGCAATGGATATTGGAATGACCTAGTGCAAGAGATTGGTTTGTTTTCCATCTATTAATGCAAGAGTTAATTTGAAACATTGAATAGTGGCTAATAAGTGATCTTTTTTATAGATAGATGTGGTGGTGTGCTCCTAATGAAGGATAGATTGCATGTCTATTTTATGAAATGACCTAAGAGATTATGTATTTTTATATTTATCATTAGCACCCCATTTGAAATCTTCGACAAAAAAAATGATGAGTGACAACTAAGAAAATGTATGTCAACTTAGATCCAAAATTAAAATTTGAATATTTACAAAGCAAGTCATTTTACATAGATATAATTTTAAACCGAAAAGAAAAAATTACAATCTAATTTATCTAAAAATGTTCTATACAAAAGTAAAATATTTCTTATAATCACTTTTTTTAAAAGATAAAAAAACAACAAATCATATAAAACTGTTTACTTAAAACAACTATAGAAAATAATGTTCCCTCTTTTAAATAAAAGGACTAATATTACTAAAAAAAAATAGTAGGTGCATTATTAAATTTCATATATACATCTACATCCATATTTTATTTTTTATATAAATGAGCTCTATAATGTGTAGTGAATATTTCTTTTATTATTGCAATTTATTTATTTTATATTTAAATATTTTTTAATATTATTAAAGCTTATTAATAATATTATTTTAATAATTAAAAATTAAAATTTTAAAAAATAAATTATAATATTTCTGTATATCATATATTAAATTTTTATATTTAAATTAGTAATAAAAATATTTTAATTATTTCTATCTTATAAGTTTTATAAAAAACTAAGAAAAATCAATATATTTTTAAATACAATATATATTATTATATTTACTTTAAATAAATTTGTATGAGAAATATTATGTTTAGGTGTTTGTTTTATTTATATTATAAATTTAGTAAAAATAGATTATAAATTTTATTTAAATTTAAATTATTTTAAATGAAAATAAATTATGCATTTATTTTAGATCTTATTTAAATGAAATAATTAATATTATGTTTATTATTAAATAAATTAATATTTTGATGTGTAAATTAATCTTTTTGCTATCAAGAAAAGAATGTAAGAAAAAAGGACAATAACATGGAGAAATGTGAAAGTTGTTATGCCAAAATGAGACAAAACAAAAAGAGCTCTATGGGGTGAAAAAACATTTGTCACATAATCAAAACATCCATAGAAATAAGAAGTTTAAATCTCATAGAAAAAATTTATGGGTTTTAGTAGATTTTGGTAGATAAAAATGACACATGAGGAACTCTAAAATATCTTAATGTTGAGAAAAATAAATAATTTATCTAACTTAATTAAATAAATATAATTAATGAGTATATATCATGAACATGTTTAGGAGATTGTGAGGAATGATATAAAACACATGTATAAGTATGTCAGTGATGTGTATGCAAATGATGCGAATTCTCA
>VDFB02269414.1:0-62041 GCA_007258455.2 Sequoia sempervirens
AGTTTATTAACCGGCATTATGCCTGCACAATGTTCGATTTCTTATTGCATTGTTGGTATGACTTAGAATTGGAGTACTAATTTCAAGCATTGAAACCTGTTTCCAGATCAAATGTGGAGATCTGTTTGAAAATGATGCTGTAGAACACTTTAATCAATGTGCATTGTCACGAAAGAAATGTGTACCCAGGAAAAAAGGTGAAGGGGTATCCCCTGTTCCAGATCCTTCTGCTCTTGTTAAAGAGTTCAACGTTGCTGACTTCAGAGGAAAGTGGTACATAAGTGGAGGCTTGAATCCAATATTTGATACCTATGATTGCCAAGTGCATGAATTTTATCCTACATCAAGGAATCTTACAGGGAAGTTGTCATGGAGAATATCAACCCCCGGTGGAGGTTTCTTCACTCGTCATGCTATTCAGCGATTTGTGCAAGATTCTTCTCAACCTGCGATTCTCTACAATCATGATAACGAGTATCTTCATTACCAGGATGACTGGTATCTTACTTTATCCTATACAAGTACAAAAATGCTTCACAAAAATTTCATTCCAATTAGTATCTGATACCAGTAAAAATATATTTTATTGATTTTATTCGGTTAGTTGGCTCTTATTTGCAAATGTGATCATGGAAAGCAAAACATAATGCAATATTTTTCCTGATCAATTGTTTTAATGGGTAAAATTTTCTTTATGGCGAGATTTCTGGATTTTGACAGTGTAACAATTTTTACATCAAGTTTCGGACCATATTCCATGAGTCATCATCAGGATTAGAGAGCTAGAGAAGAGAATGATGGATCATGGAGTATGATTGAAGACATTGATGTAAAAATTATTACACTGTCAAAATCCAGAAGCCTCACTATATTGATAATCATGAACTGTGAAAATTTCATGTTGTGAAAAAAATTACTAGACAGTCAAAATCCAGAAATCTCACTATATAGATATCATGAACTGTGAAAATTTCATGTTGTGAACATTTTCCTTTGTAATTTTTTTTATGAAATAATAAATACTCAAAAACTTTTTTGATAGATCGATGAAAACTTTAACCAAGTACTATCACATTTCATTGTAGACCTTACCACAGATACATGCATGCCTGGTAATAGGTGTTGCCTCGAGTTCAGACCAACCACTAAATGACATGCCGGATGATGTTGCAATCTCTATCACTTGCTTCTCATTTTTGCATTGAACAGAGGCAGAGCAAGCATTTATCTCCTTGCTTTTTGCAGGGGAATAAGGGAGAGGTCCCATGGAGGGGGGCTTCCTAAAAAAATTCAGTGGGTGCTGCTTAAGTTTTTTAGGAATATTTTAAAGCTGGTGGTCCCATGAATTCAATTTTTGCAATTCAGTTAAAAGTTTGAGCTCCAAAATTTAAGAAACCAACTGGAGTACTTTGATAAAAATTAATAAATAAATAAAAATTGTCTATATTTCTCTTTTTAAGGAATTTAAAGTTTTAAGTGATAGAGAAATGGCAAAAAAAATTCATAAGCTGTAGGGGCAATTTCTAGCCCCACCTCAATTTCACCAGCTGAAGTTTGCAGTCCTAAAAGGTAGGGGTTGCTACTTTTGAGGAAAAGATTCCAATTAATTGTGTAGCTTTTTTCTTTTTTTTTGCTTCATACCGCTTGATCCATGAAAATAGAAGCCCAAGCACCGCCCCACCCCCCCCACAGTTGCATAAATTATCTAGGTTAATTAAATAAGGTTGTGGTCCCATGGAGGTGCTTCCAAAATATTTTAGGAGCATCTTAAAGTAGGTGTAGCTGAAATTTTTTAGGAGCATTTTAAAGTAGGTGGTCTTATAAATTTTGTTGTATTGTTAAAGTTAAAATAATTTAATTTAAAAAAAAAAAGGAAATTAATGATTTAACAAGAAATTTTCCCTTCAAAAATTATCCCTAAATTTATTGGGTTAAATCTAAATTTAATAGTAAATTTTTTTGAACTAGTGGAAGAAATTTTCAATCTCACTTGAAACATACCTTCTTAATTTTGGAAACTAGAAAGTAAGGGATTCTATTTACCTAGAAAAGATTTTAATCTAATTTTATAGCAAAAAACTAGTCTCCTAAGACCCCTTGCTCCATAAAAATTGATTTTGAAGTCCCTTAATGGGATTGTATCTTAAACAATAAATTTAAATTTAAGTTAGGATTGAAATAATAAATACATGATTAATTATATAATTTAAATAAATAAATCATAGTGTTTAGCAAGATCTTTTATAGTAGAACATGTTGTTGAAGATGTTAAGATTTCTCGCCAATGCGTTAGAATTTTAGGTTTTGGTCAAACGAATGTATTAAAATCAATAAAATGATTACTCTATGTTGTGGTCAATATTCACATCTACAAAATCGATCTTTGCACTTGTGAAATTGATAGGACACATAGAACTAAACCTAGACCCACAAAAATGGATTGACTAAAATCTAATAACTAGAATTTGCTTGTCTTGCCTTGTTGTACCTATTTTTGAAGTGGGGCAATGTCTACAAACACCATTTGGAAACCTAGTAAAGGAGGGTTGTGTTCTCTTTAAATGTGCACATATGTGGACTAGTTCAATGATGATGAATCAAGATTGAAGACAACAAGCAAGCGTGTAATATTATTATGATAGCAAGTTAATTATGCAATTAAGATACTCTATGGTCCTACTATGATGCTCTCATGTAAATTCTCTTCTATTGATTTATCTTTCTTAAGTCATTTGCAAATGAATAAGGAATGTCCTTAAATACAATAACATAGCACACAAATCCCCACTTGTATATTTGATCTAGGGTGGCAAATTAGAGATTTAAGGATCAATATTGATTTACAAGGATTAGTAATGATGAGAACATGATAAGATAAGGTCATGGGAAATTTTTTATGCAAGAATATGCCACTTGTTACACATGTTACTATGTAAAGGACACTCTAATTGAAGTGGACCTAAAACATAAGGGAAAAGGGCATTGGTATACAATTTTCACCATTGCACTCGCATAAAGTTGTTTAAGTAGTAGTTTTATCTCCAAATGAAAAGTAGGGTATGTAGTTGCTTTCAACACACAATGTGAAAACACTAGCTCATTGCTAATGATGTTATTTTCCTTTATGCAAGTTTCTTGTAAAATTTGAGACTATTGGTTTATTGGAATCGATTCTATGACTAAAAAATTATTATATCATATCATATACATTTTTCACAAACTCAAATCCATCCCTCATTCAATGGACCCTAGGGACTTGTGCTTATGTTATAAAATTCTTTAATCTTAAAGTGTGTTAGACTTGTCCATCTAAGATTAACTTGAGGTGTTTGTGTTCATGAGATCATTTGCTTATGTTGTGCTTTCCTTCTTGATCTTATCTTTAATTCCATTGCCTATATTTAATACAAAATAAATAATTGAAATAAAATGGATTAATTCATTATTTCTTGCTTCATATGGATTAGTAGTTGTGCCAACGTCATGTACAATAAATTTGACAAGGATGTACCTAGTATTTATCACAATATTGCTCGTAAATACAACCTACCTCAAATTTAGTAGTAGAGCTTGTAACTTGGTCTTGTGAATACATAATCAACTTCTTATTGTCTTTCTTTAAGGCTTTAGATATTATAAATTATTGTGTAATCTTGTAAAAGTATAAAATATTCTTTTTTGACTAAATATGATATGATAATATCATATAAAAGGGAAGGTTATGCAAACAATTTTTATTATGAAGAGAAATAACAATTATATGATAGATATTTATCAAAATATCATCATAACTATCTCCCTAGTATCAAATTGAAGATATTGTAATTTAATCTATAAAATATCTACTAATTTTTTTTGTTTCCATTATGTTCTTAACGTTTTAAATTGTTACTTATATTTGTATAAAATGTTTTGCAGGTATATAATTTCATCCAATATAGAAAATAAACAAAATGATTATATCTTCATTTATTATCAAGGTAAAAATGATGCTTGGGAAGGCTATGCAGGTGCTATTGTTTATACACGAACCCCAGCCTTTTCTTCGAGTATTATTCCCAAGTTAGAAAAAGTTGCTCAAAGAGTAGGACTAGACTTCAAAAAGTTCAAGAGAACTGATAATACATGTGGCCCTAAACTCCCCTTATTAGCCAGAATAGAGAAAAAGGTTAAGGAGGGTGGGAAAGCATTTGCAAAGGAAGTAGAAGAATTAGAAAAGGATGTTAAAATTATTGGAAAGTCATAAATGAGTTTATTTTAGAGAATTAGAAAGTGAATAGAGGAATTTGAGAGGGTATGCAACATTTCTAAAATAATTGAACAAAGAAATGAGGTGTACTATGACCCACCTATTTTATTGAGCCATGTGGACCCACATGATGAATGACTTGTCCATGTTGACCATCATGATGAATGACCTTCTTGGTCAATTGTGTGGGAATTGGTACAAGTGTTGGTTGATATAAATTATAGACATTAGCACATTGAGAGACACTATGATTTGTATATTATGGTGAGGCTTTATTTTATTATTCCAATTGATGGATAAATCTTATTTATGCTAAATTATGTATTATATTAGGATTTCATGTATTGCTAATGCTTATTTGTGCTCAAGTGTTATTTGGTGCTAAGTTGTGCTTGTCATTTTGTATTATTGCTTGATATGTTGTGTTGGTTGATTGAAATATTGAATGTCTTGCAAATCCTAAACCACAATTATAGAGGTATTAGATCAATTGGGATTCTCCTAGTGTGGAATCATAATTGTCATTTTTGCATGTATTTTCTCTTTATCCCTTCATTATATGTAATTTATTCATTGATGGTAGAGGATCCATATGAGTGAGTGGGAAGATCATGGGAAGCATCATGCGGAGTGCTAGTGTCTTACAAAATCTAACTAATGAACAAAATTGGAATTTGAAATAAAATAAAGAATAACCTAAGTCAAGACTCTCGGTGGTGTAAGTACCCAACCACATGATGACACAAGTTCAATGCACATCCAAATATAATAACACCAATCCTAGACTTACACAAGCATCATGGAATGATGACATGAAATAAAGAATGGAGAAAATACAACCACCTCACAACTAGTGATAGAGTGCTCACTCACACCATCAACACAAAGAAAATATGAGGATAGAAGGAATTAATTCCTATAATAAATTTGACTCTTCTTGTATCCAAGCCACAACAAAAACCCAAGGATTGGATTTGTGACATTCAAACCTCCCGTTGAGCATGCTATAAGTGTTCAAACATAAGGGAGATGTGACAACTCACCTTAGTCTCATTAGATATTGACTAAACACAATCAAAGACACAAACACAACACAAAATGGGTCACAACTAACAAAATAAACAAGATTAAAAACATAACAAACTAGAAAGAGTGGCATGATCGAAGTCAAGTGAAGGGCTCGATTATGCAAGCCTAAAACAATCTACACTAAATTGAGCACAACTCTATCATTTTATGAGTTGTTATGGAATAATCAAAGTCATTTATTTCTAATGAGATTAAGGCACAAAATTTCATACACAAAATCACAAGATGTGAATATTCATTTCAACCCAAAGATGTTATATGCAATCATTTATCTACTCAAGATGTGACAATGAAATGTGCAATCACATACAATTTCCAAAATTGGGAGATGCTAACCACAACATAATGCCATTAAATTTAACATATAAATACACATCTAACATGAGGAATAACATGTCTAATGCATCATTTTCATCACAAGATCAATTTTTTGGACTATTCACGAAAAAAATATTTCATTCCAAATTAACATTCAATTTCAACATAAATCACAATATTTACATGGTTACAATAGAGAGAGCACATCCCAAGCATGGATGGATCACATTCCAACTCAAATATGAGATATATATATATATATATATATATATATATATATATATATATATATATATATAATTTCATTTTCTATGGTTTAACAAAAATTCACTAATAACCATATATTACAAATGGATGATAATTTTTCCCATTATAAAATAATATAATAAGAATCCACTAAGAGCTACTAAATCTTCATGGAAACTCCATGATACTCCGCCATGATTTAAATGAGTAATCTCAATGATGATCAAGACCACTAAACCATTGGCATGAGACCCTAAGGCCCACCCCTCTAAACTTAGAATAGACCACCATGGTTATCAATTAGTCACATAAAAAAAACACTTCAACAAAGGGTTTCTCATGTACATGTTGAAACACATGATTCTAAAAAAAAGGAAGATGAGGTGAATTTAGGAAAAGTTGTGTCCCCTCTATTCTCCAAAATCAATCTAAGACCAAATAGACCTCTGGTATGAAATAGTAAATGCTAAACAGTCATGTTTGTCCAATGTAATACATCGTGCTTTAGGCATCCTTTTGGTAATTGAATTATTAACTCATATGATTTATTATTTGTTAAAAAATACAACCCTTTTCAAGCATTATGTAATGCCTTTAACTTAATCTTGTGTTGATTATTGTTATATGATACAACATGTTTAAGGTATTATGTGTTGCATAACTTAATCTTGTATTTCTAATTATTATACAATACAACCTATTAAAGGCATTACGTGTTGTAGAGACAAAACTATCCACTCCTAGACCTAACCTCCTAAGCATTCTTATAATGCTATTAACTTATGTAATTAGCCCTTAGAAGGAAGAAAGGTGCATTTTAATACATGACACAAATTCCAAGGAAAGAATACATTAATTATATGTCTTGAAACCCTATACTCTACAAAATCATATCAAATTACAATTTCAAATTTTCAAAAATAAAAAATTTAAAAATGATTTTCCAAAAATCCAAAAATAACTAGCTTCCACTACTAGATAACCTTCATTTCTCTTAAATTTTGAAATGTACTTAATCTAAAACATTCCAATATACCCTCTTGACCAAAATCTCTCCAACAACACACTTATGCAATCATAAAAAAAATTAAAGGAAAATTTGCAAGTGTTTGGATATAAAATAATTTATATTTTTCAAATTTCCTAAATGATAAAAATGACGAACTTTTAAAACTACCTAAAGGCTCTAAAACAATATCAAAATATTCATTTACCTACAACTACAATATCCAAGCTAAGACTTCATTTTAAAATCTTGACATAGATTTAAGACATTATCCAAACTTACATATTAAATCTACAACAAAAGAATGAGAAATAAAGGTCTTATAAATCCAATGCAAAAACAAGAAGATATGTTCTCCTTTAATGAGAAAAATGTAATCACCACTCCAATCCACTTGGACAAATATCTCACAACTTTTGTCACAATCATTTGAAGCAAGCGAGGATTTGAAGAATACACACCCCTTTTACTCTCCTGATTTTCACAAAAAGAATTTTTTGCATATTGGAGAATAGAATGAAAAGAAAAATCACTTTTTTCTATAAGATAAAACGTAAAACATTTATCTCATTTTCCTTTATCTCTCTCACACACAACTCACTTTTAGCTAATATCTAATTTCAAATAAATATTTCATGTCATTCAATCTAACTTATAGGTCAATTGATAGATTTTGACAAGTTAGAAAATCCTCCCCCCCCCCTCTCTCTCTCACACACAGAGGAAGCCTACTTCATTTTTTGTAATAGAAATGTGAAAATAACTTTAAATTCATCGATTTAATTTCAAATGTTTCCTTTAGAATTTCAAATACATTTTAACATTTTACTAATCCATTAAATAAATTTCATTCACAACAACCAAAATGCACATCATAAAATAAATGAAAACACTCAAGAATGAAACCAAGTTATTGGGCTAGTATGACTAGTTTCATAAAGTTGTCGTGACATATAATTTTGAGAAAGTAAGATAGGTAAACATAAACAAATAAGCAAACCTTGTTAATAGTCTCTAATTAACTATCATTGGTATTTTCTCTAATAATTAATTCAAACATTATGTACATCTACCCAACACGTAACAATAGTAAAAACACAGTCAAACTAACCAATATTACATAATCCATTATTCAACACTAAAATTTCAATTATGACATCATCATATAGTACAAACAATACAATATTTAATATGATTTTATTAAATTAGTCCTAAACATGTCCTTTAGCTTAAGCATAAAATCAAGAGAAGCAAGATACCACGGGTAAGTATTAAAAAGTACATATTTAAATTTCATTTGTTTATTTATATTATTGAGTTAGTTGATTGGCATTTATTAATATTATGTTAAATTTTAATATCATATAATTGTGCATTGTTCTTGATTTATATTTAAAATTTCAAATAATTTTTAATGCATTTTATATATTTTTTGTGTATTTAATTGAAATATTTTTTAAGTTTTATAATTTTCATAAGGTGGTCTATTGTATCAAATTTTATAAGAGTATTATAATAATCATACATTATTTCTTAATTATATAAATTATTGTCATCATTCCATTGTTGTAGTTTATTAAATAATAAAAAATTACCACAACCAATAGAAAAAATGATTGAAATTAACATCAACTTCAACATTCATGAATTAAAGTATGTCAATTTAACAATAATTTTTTTTGTTAAGATGTATATTACATATACATGGTGAAAATTCCTATTTAGATGAAATAAATCGTAATTTTGTGTGTGGAAGTGTACTACAATTGAATATAATATATAATATCATAATTTGTAGTTTTAACAAATGTCTTAGAATATACATTTTCTTTTAGCCTTTTGTCAAAAAGAAGAAATTCCTAAAAATGCATTTGAGGTTGATTTATATTTACTTCATATGTTTGCATTAGTATGTCATACTCTCCTTTTAAACAAATTGGCTCAAAAACTTTGAATTATAATAATTAGTGCCTTGAAATTGCTTTATTGCCACTTAATTATTGTGTGGATCATTTATTTCAATAGGCTTCTTATCTAGAAATGCCTCGTAAAGGAAAATATTCATCTTATATAATAATAAAAAAAATGCCACTTTCCTTCTTTTGTCCCCAAATCTATCTTAAGGGTGATGTAAGTGCATATGGCTAGATCTAGATGAAACCTAGATTATGCACTGAGAAAAATAAGTTAGTATATATTCTCATAAAGTGATACACATAAATTTTCCCCTCGAGGAACTCATTATGTTACTTGTGAGACATGACAAGATGCCTTGGAAGAGAATTGACAAATAAAAAGTAATACTAAAAGGAAATGACTAAAATAAATGAAAATAAACTATTAAAAAGTAAGGTGTTTCTTATTAGGAAAAATAGGTTTTGAAGGGACCCCAAAACCCTTTACAATGAAGGAAAGTTGCTAAAAAGAGAGAAACATGAACACCCGCAACCCAAAAAAGTCAAAAATGCTAACAAAAGATCAAAATCAAAGTGTTGTAGTCAAATGTATGTACTTATATTGACTTACATACATCTGTTATGGATAAAAATGTTGTAAACATATATGAAATGTGGAAAAGTAAATGTGTTGTAGGATGTTAAAATAAGAGGAAAAATATGGCATTGCGTGTGAGGAACCTTCTA
This sequence comes from Sequoia sempervirens, assembly GCA_007258455.2. Lineage (NCBI taxonomy): Eukaryota > Viridiplantae > Streptophyta > Pinopsida > Cupressales > Cupressaceae > Sequoia > Sequoia sempervirens. The sequence goes on from VDFB02269414.1 coordinate 9,551, forward strand.
TGAGCTCTCATGGCTAGGGCTTGTCTCTAGTCATTGTCAGTGGCTTTCCTTCATCTGCAAGTGTGGTGTGTAGTGAGTGGGGGTTGGTTTGAGAGCTTTACATGTTGGAGGGGTGGTTTTTGGATTTCCTTTGCATGTGTTTGGGACTGTTTGGTGGGGTTTTGATGCTCTTTGTGGGGGTTCTCTTTCCAGAGTGTGGTGTTTGAGTTCAAACCTTGGACTTTGGTTTGTTAAGTTGCAAATTTGGTTCTTATGTGTTATTTTGAGGGGGATTTTTAGTTTCTAACCCTAGGTCTAACGTTAGAATTCTTTGTTTTCATTGAGGTATGGGGTCATCGAAAGGGCCTGCTAAGGCCATTAACTTTTCCTTTAAATATGCAATTAACAGAGGAATTCATTCTTCCTTGAATCATGAGAAGGAAACTAATTTCTTAGCTAATTCCTTAGTAGATTTGGCTAATGCAAATCTAGAGGTCATAGAAACAAAGGCTAATGGTTTCATAGAGAGGAGTAAAGAACAACCTAATCTTGTTATTCAACCAAACTCAATAGTTGGGGATGTGCTATATTTAGCAGATCATGCCCTTATCTGCAAATTCATGGGCATTAGGTTTTCATTTCCTTTTTTGGATCATGGGCCCATTGGACATGGAACCTTGAGGGAGATATGGAAGTGATCATGGTTGTGCATAGTTATTTTTTTGTTGAGTTTTTAAGATTAGCAAACAAAGTTACTGCTTTTGAGGGTGGATTGTATTTCCACAATCAAACAAGCCTATTCATGAAACCCTAGCATGTGGGGTTTAATCTAGTGGAGGAGGTTCCTTCAAGAATACCTATCTGGGTGTGCCTTCCACGACTTCCAATAGAATTTTGGAGACAAGATATATTGCACATGATTTCCTTGTTGCTTGATAAGTCGATAAGACCTTCCAAACAAACATTGGATTGTAAAGTAGTTTCTTATGCCCACTTGTGTGTTGAAATTGATTTGAATAAGATGTTTCCAAATTCTATGGAAATAAGGTTAGGGTCTCTTTCTTGGATTCAACAATTTGATTATGAAGCATTTCCTTTTAGATGTCGCATATGTCATGAATATAGGCACCTACAACAAAAATGTCCTAAAGTCACTTTTTCTCATATTGTAGGGGAGGTTTTAGAGGAGGGTCGAATGAAGAAACATTCTCAAGTGTTATGGATCCAACAAAAGTCTCTTAACAAGAGAGATTGAGAGAATTCCATGAAAGTAGGCTACAAGAAAGACTTGGAAAAAGTGAAGTTGATAGGGGATTCCCTACTGGAGTCAAGTTTGATTTGGCCCATTGAATCTCACTTCCAAAAATGATTTTCCTCTCATAGAATGCAAGGGGTTTGAACAACATCCCTAGAAAAAAGGTTGTTCAAGGTTTGATTTGGATTCATAGATCAAATATGTTTTTTTTACTGGAATACAAGCTCTTAGTTGAAGGAATGCATAACATTGCATCAAAACTTTGGTGGAGAGGTCAATGTCAATGTGTTGGTGCTTAGGGTAGTGTTGGGGGGTTATATTTCTTTTGGGACCTTTGTAAGCTTACCCCTCTAGTGGATCAGTAGTAGACATTCGATTTTAGTTGTTGCTTCTAGTGTAGAATCAAGGGAATCTATTATTTTTATAAATGTGTATGCTCCTACGAATATTCCTAGTAAGGCTGATATGTGGAACCATATTAAATATGTGTTATCTTTGGCCCCTTTTCTTCCATAGATCCTGGCAAGGGACTTTAATGTTATTGTGAGTTTGGTAGAGAAGCAAGGGGGCTTGGTAAGGTTGGATGTTACTTCTATGTTTCTTTAAGAGGGTGTTGATTCTTTGGGCCTAGTGGATACTCAACCGAATAATGGATAGTTTAGTTGGAACAATAGAAGATGTGGTAGGGATTTTATCTATGAGAGATTGGACGAGTTCCTTGTTTCCAAATATTAGGTGGGTAATTGTTGGATTTCTAGCTCAAAGATTTTGGATTGGTGGGAATTTGATCACTGACCCATAGAGTTGAGTGTTTCTAAGTCCAAAACGTCAAAGAAACCCTCTTTCAAGTTCCAACTAATGTGGTTGTGTGAGGAATACTTACATGATCTTATGGTCATTTGGTGGAAGGAGGGTAAACTAAATAATAATACCACCATGTACTCTTCCATTAAGAAACTGCAATATGTGAAATACCAACTCAAGAGATGGAATTGAGAGTGTTTTGGAAATATTTTTCATTCTAAGGAAGATATTCAATCTCATTTAGATGTGTTCATGCATTAGACAAAGGAATTTGGGCTTACTATGAAGAATCTACAAAAGGAGTTTGAGTTACTAAAGGATCTCTCAGAATGAGAACTTAGGAAGGAAATTTACTATAAGTAAAAGGTTAGGATTGATTGGCTTCAAGAAGGAGATAAGAATACAAACTTCTTTCACAATTCTATCAAGGAAAAAAGGAAAAATAACATAATCACTTCTATTCAGTCTTCTATTGGGAATCACCTTTCTTTGTCAAAGGATATATGTAAGGAGGCCATGCTCTTCTTTTCTTTGCTTCTCTCAGAGGATTCTTCCTAAGCAGTTGTAGAGGAGAGCTTGGTTTTGGAATGTATCCCTCTTTTAGTGTTGTCGAAAATGAATGAAGAACTCATTAATTCTATCTCTCTTGAGGGGCTAGAAGGGTATTTTTTTCAGATGAGGAAGGGGAAGGCTCTTAGACCTGATAGTTTTTCAATTGAATTCTTTCAAAATTTTTGGGAGATTCTCAAACAAAATGTGTTGGAGCTAGTTAGGGAATTGTAAAATAGTTAACAAATACTGCAAGCCTTGAATTCGACCTTGCTCGATTGTATCCCTAAAAAGGAAGAGGTTCAATCTTTTGATCATTTTAGGCTCATCACTTTATGTAATGTGGTTTATCAAATCATAACTAAGCTTTTGGTAGAGAGCCTTAAAAAGTTCCTAAGCACCCTTATTTTGGAGGAACAGGGGGCTTTGTTGTAGGAAGGAAGATTTTGGATGCGGTGGTGATTGTGTTAGAAATATGAATGAACAATAACCCACTTGAAGCTATAGTCTTTAATGGATCAACTAAGAAAGACACCATCCACATGAACAAGAAAGTGTTGCAAAATGAGCAAGAAGAAAATTTGATCAAATGATGATCTATGATGAATTGATCTAGAATGATTTACAAATGTATAACTACCTTGTATAAATAGGAAAGGAGTGAAGTAAGCTACAATAGGACTGTGACATGTGTTTTAATCCTATAACATGTGACAACTAATAACTACCTAGGAAATGATGCATAGATAAGATAAGTTCTAGAAAAGACTTCTAGAAGAATCTTATATCCTAAGTAAACTTAATCATGTGAATAAGTCCCCTAATTACCTAGTGGAATAAATTACTAGGTACAAGACTTTAATATTCACACTAACACCTCTTGTTAAGTGCAACTTAGGGAGAATATTATTATGCAAATGATGCAAAAATGCAAAGAAGATGGGTCCTGACTACAAGGCCATGTTAGGTACCCATGTAAAAATGAAAATGCAATCTCTTACAAATAGAGAAAAGGAGAAAATCTCATGGGACACAACTCCTCTCCAAAAAAGAGATATTTAATGAAAATCTAATACAAATCATGTACAAGTAATGTAAGTGATGAGTTGAGGTCTCAACATCAATACCCCCCTAGAACTACATCCATCACAAGAATACAATATAATGATCCCTCCAATGAAGGGAAAGATGGAGACTAGATTGCCCCCATTGAATGAAGTGACATCAAAACCACTAAAAAAGAGTCTAAAGCCAAAAAGTATCTAGTGACGACAAACCACGTCTCCCCCTAGGAATAAAGAGATCCAATGGTCAATGTGGAAAAAACTCCAACTCTACGATGAAATGGAAGGGAAGAAGTCTCATGAATGTAATCTTTGAAAAATAATCAAGTGCCTCTAAGGAAGTCTCACCAAAATCAGGATCCCCAATCAAGGTGGAAAAAATGGAATGTGGAGACTCAAGAATGTCCTCCAAAGTAGAATCTGCAAAGAGGAGAGTGATCCCCTCAAGGATGTCCTCCAAATCTGTAGAAGAATCCAAGTCTGCAATACTTGAAAAAAAGCCATCATGAACCCACAAGTCTAGAAAATTGAATATATCCTACCTTTTTGAAGTCCTCGTAATAAATGCCAACTCAAATGAAGTAGGAGATGATGGAGCCACACAAACAAGAGCCAAATTCAACCACCCACCATTTCCATCATGCAAATTACTATCAACTCTAGAATCAAGGGAATCAAGAACATAAGGATCATCATCATGATAGAAGTGGGAGAAGGTATACACCTTTGATTGATGATCATCCAAGCCTACAAAAATGAGCTCTTATGTCTCCTTTTGAATGAAAACTGACTTTGATGTGAATTCAACAGTATTTCCATCCTATCTAATCTAATAAACTAAGAGAAGATTATGGACCATCTTAGGAATATAAGGTGCATTAGTAGCACTCCCTATACCCAAATCAACATCACACATACTAGCTACATGAACCACAACAACATTGGCAATCAACATTGTATCAAACTGAGGTGCTTTAAGTGACCTTGGAATAATGTGATCAAAATAGCTAGCAATGTGCCTTGATGCACTTGAATCAATAATTCATCCTTTAGGTTTATCAACAAAAGTAGTAATTTAAGCATGACCCTTACCATTCACTTCTGCTATAGCAATCCTTGCAATCCCAATGTGAGAAGTGCCCTCATGTGTGGAAGAAGAAGAATGTGGACTAGTGGATGAAGAAGGAATGGAAATATGTTGTTCTTTCAAGAGTTGTTTTAACTCATGTATCTCCTTCTTATAGGAAATATGCTCACTATGCCCAATACCCTTACAAAAGTACATTTGGGTTTCTCCTCCTTGGGTTTATCCTCTTTAGAAGAGGTGGTGGAAGTTTCACTAGATCATACCTTAGGTTTACTTTTGTTCTTCCATTTCCCCTTAGGTGGATTGGAAATCAATGAATGAGACTTAATAGAGCTATCATGTTGACTAAGTTTGGATTGCTCCCTAGTCAGTCTCTCACAAAAGGTCTCAACAGATGGCATGAAAAAATTATCACCTAACCCATCCATAGTGGAATAGAAAGAGGTGGAAAAATATGAAAATGCACCCTTCAACTTAGGAAAAATCATGAATATGCATTCCTTGTTAGTTTTATCTTTCCCACACCCCGCTAACTGAGTACGCAAAGACTTAAACTTCACCAAATAATCCTCAATAGTAGGGAATGTATCAGTGGAAAGGGACGTTGACTTTGCTTCTAACTGTAATGCTCTAACATCACTAACAGAACCAAAGGTATCCTTATACTTGTCCCATACATGTCTTGGTGTAGTACACTCCTCAACATGTGGAAGAATAAAGAGTCAAAAACATGAAATGCAATAAATCCCATTGCCTCATCATATTTGTTTTGATGTGCAAACTTATCATATTATCTAGTGAATTCTAGTTGTTCCTCATTCAAGGTAGACCATAATCCCTTAGACCAAAGTAACCTCTGCATCTTCACCTTCCAAGTATGATAATTGTGAGGAGTAAGAAGCTCAAATCTTGATTTTTCCATGTGAGCCAAAACACAAATTGAGCAAGAGGTAATATATCTGATAGGAACTGATTGTGAAACCCCCAAGATATGATATGCAACTAAAAATGAAACCATCAATGCAAATAATCCTTCTCCAAATTTCATTATGTCTAAGATATCAAGAAAATACCTCAAACTGCAAAAACTTAATAGAAGGTACCTAGCGACGAATCTGAAAAAGTGAATGGATAGAATAAAAGATCTCTAAATCACCTTCTTAATGTCACTAGAGTCACAAAAATTCAACAAACTAGTGAAAAGATATGAGCTCAAGAGTCCAAATGGAAGCACTGACTTCAGTTGGCTATAATTCATACCCACAAAAAAAATTGACAAAATTCTCTGCACCATTGTGAAGTACACAAAACCATATTTCTGACAATGTCTTGTTTATGAAAATCTGATATCCTAATGAAAAGTTATGCTTCATTGAAGAAATCTACCCAATTTGGGTGTGTAGGCTAACTAGGTGCAAAAACTAATCACCCTAGGCAAAAAAAGATCCCCTAGTCGATAATATGACCACAGGTTGGGCACTCAAAAAAAGAAAGGGTGCCACCGGGTAGAGCGACAGTGGGGTAGAGGGATGGCGGTAGTCATGAGGTACTGCTCATGAGGGGTGGAGCTCTCGGTCACTAATAGGACCTCATCCAAGAGCTAGGGTGCTAATGGGATCCAACGGTGAGGTCGGCAAAGTAAACGGTGGTAGACATAAAGGATTTGGTGGCAAGAAAACCCTTGACCAATGGGTGATTTGGCATGGGCAGTGAAGACTATATGCAAGTGGGTCGACAAAAAGGCACCGTAGAGTATATATAGAAAAAAACCAACAAGTGTTATCTATAGAAAAAAACCAATATATATGCCAACAAAAAATTGAAACCCTTGTAGATTTTGAAATAAACCCTACCAAATATAAATTACCATCGACCAATAGAAATTTTGCCAAGTATTTTTCTAATTTTTCCTATTGACAATTAGAAAAAAAAAACCCTTATAAAAATCCTATTTCCAATAATAAAGATATCTACAAAACAATAATTTCAGACCCTAATAAAATATTGTGTCCGCTTGAAATAATATTTTCCCCACAATGAAATATTTTTGCCAAGACTATAGAATATATTTTGCTTGATGAAAAAAATAATCAAACTTGCAAATAATAAAATTTGTCTCAGAATATTACTAATAGGGATATTATTTTTTCATAGACCATATGATCCGTACGGTATAGACATGGCCCAAATAGTGAAAAAAAAACCTCTGATGGCCTCCAAAAAAAAGTATCAGATTTTGACAATTTGACAGATGTTCCTATTATTTTTGGACCTCTTGATCGCAATGGCAAGGTCAAATTGACCCAATGTGCTTTATAAATTAGTTGCCTCCCAAATGAAGTCAACTAACCTTTGATGAAACTCCTTCAACCTGCAATGAAAATCTCCTTAGCTCAACTTCCCAATATGAGATGGACTTTTCATGGCCTATGCTTTGATACCATGTTGGAAATATGAATGAACAATAACCCACTTGAAGCTACAGTCTTCAATGGATCAACGAAGAAAGACACCATCCACATGAAAAAGAAAGTGTTGCAACATGATCAAGAAGACAATTTGATCAAATGATGTTCTATGATGAATTGATCTAGAATGATTTACAAATGTACAAATAAATGCCTTGTATAAATAGGCAAGAAGTGAAGTAAGATGAAACAGGATTGTGACATGTGTCTTAATCCTCTAACATGTGACAACTAACTAACTACCTAGGAAATGATGCATAGATCAGATAAGTTATAGAAAATACTTCTAGAAGAATCTTATATCCTAAGAAAACTTAATCATGTGAATAAGTCCCCTAATCTAATGACCTAGTGGAATAAATTAATAGGTACAAGACTTTAAAATTCAAACTAAAAGATTGTTGGGGAGGTTATTCATTCTATGGTAACTTCAAAGGACAAGGCTATATTTATTAAGTTAGATATGTCCAAAGCCTATGCTTAGGTCAAATGGACATTCTTGCAATGAACCCTCCTTACTTTTAGCTCAGTCAGGATTGGGTTGAGTGGGTTATGAGTTGTGTTACCTCTACTTCCTATTGGTTTGAGTGGGTTCTAAGTTGTGTTACCTCTACTTCTTTTTCGATTATCATCAATGGTGATGTGTCTTCCTTGTTTAGAGCTTCCATTGGTCTACAACAAGGGAGCCTTTGTCTCCATATTTGTTCATCTTGATGGTTGAGGGTTTAAGTCAACTTCTAAAATATCATGTCAATCAAGGATGGATCCATGGATGGTCTTGGGCTAGCAGTTGGTCTTATTTCTCTCATTTGGAATTTGTGGATGATACAACCTTGATGGGATTGGCCAATGTCAAGGAGGTAGAGAATTTCATACAAGCTCTAGATATTTTTGTTGAATAGGACAACTGAGAAGGGTGGTGAATTAGTTGTTAGAGAATTAAACCTTTAATCCAATCACTGAAACTAATACTTAATACTGCTTAAATGATTAATCATCAAATGCTAATGCAAAAACTCAAATCCAACACAATAACACCAAATTTACGTGGAGAACCCAATGAAGGAAAAACCATGGTGAGGATTAACTCACACTATGGAGAATATCAAAATTGATTACAAAAGGGTTATTGCCTAAAATAAGGACTCACTATCTAGAACAAGGAATCACTATCCAATAGGGCTAACAACCCAGAGGGATCACTACCACAGACATACAAAGAAGAGAAAGAAGACTTGTTACAAAGAGACTACAATCCCAATGCAACAAAGGATTCCACCACAATCACTCGATCAACTTGCATGAATGATAGAGTACACCTTCTACTCATTGCATCTGAAATCTCGACATTAAGCTTCACACTAATCTCCCACACTCACACCACACACACTTACTGAATAGAATCAATGTCGCACCAAAACTACACTTTCTTTTTTCTCTTATCACTCTTCTTCTTTTCTCTTGTATATCTTCCATCACTAACTCATCTTGTATTTATATCATCTTCAACTTCAAAACATATCCAAAGTCAACCATCCAAATCCAAATTCCAATTAGGTTGGCGCCAAAACATCCTAGGGTGGAATTAGAATGAGGGTGACCCAAACACATGCTTCATAGGGACCCAAATAGATCCAACACACTTCATCATCCTTGAAAGTAGTATTTCACACAAGGTCGGCCAAACCAGTGTAAAACACATAGAACCATTAAGCATAAACTTTCCAAATGTCGAAATTAACTTCAATACAATTAGGACAACTCAAATTTAGAACCACTCGTCATAAGACTTCATCAAAGAGAAATTCAAAACAACATTTCTCTCAGACCTCAACTAGAAACATAGAAAACCACACTACTGAATTTGACTCCATTTTTTGACAAGCGTTTGTCGGTCGTTCGACAAACATTTGTTGGACAATCAACAAATTGATGAAAGTATTTTCGTCGCCATTTTTTTCACGACGAATTAAATGTCGGAATAATGGTGCAAATTTGTCGGTTGTCGGCATCATAAAATGACTTAGATGTTCATTGGAATATCGGTGACAACTTCGTGTATCCACTGACGAATTATAACCAAAATACAATTGCAATGGCTCTTCCGAAGTGTCGAAACAACACAAGAAGTTCATTTCCATTTCAACGAAATGGGAAAGGAGTTATGACGAAGCCTTCGTCGCAACTATAGCAACTTCGTCCAACCTTTTCGGTGATTTGTCGGTGGCCTTCGTCGAAATTGCGACAAAACAATGCAATTTTTTTTTAAATATTCATTGAAATGTACTATCACGAAGACTCTTGGCGATCACCCACACCTTAGTTGAGGTCTAGGATTTAATCACACATAGCCTTCATCGCATGAGTCTGAAGCAATCGTAGACTTAGCCCAATTATATGCTAGACTAAGGTAGATCTAATGAATGGAAATAGAGGAATACAATTCTTCTTTAATACCTCCACCACAAACATATGTAAGGTGTTGGTTGTTTTTACTGTAACTAGGTTGGTCTTCTAATCTACCTATGGAATTTTCAATTCCAATCAAGGGTAGCTCGAAGAACCTGGACCAACTAACAAGGATTTTAAAGACTTCCTACACTTTGGGCTCTGCAAGACCCAGGAGGGTGATCCCTTAATGCATTTACAACCTCTGCACCATTATCATAAACAACATTAACAACAATAGATAATCTCATTTAATAGCTCAACATAATAGGATAATACTGAATAGAGTTGGTTGTTCATCAGTAATATCAACTATTTGGAGCATGAGATAACTACAACACATTCCATAGTGTAAAATAGTCATTGATTTGCAATTTGTAGCAAGTGCTAGGTAAATACAAACAAAAAACTGAACCATACAAATTAGTACAACTTAGATCAGTGCCATATATCCATTGAGGGAGTCAAATTCATAAACATCTAAGGGTTTATGACAGATTTAACACATAACATATAAGATCCTTGAGAACATTGCTTTACAATTTCATCAACATGTATTCTAACCCAATACTACTTATCAAATCCTTATATAGAACATATCCACCTACAATCCCATTCAAGCATTTTAATTAATTCCTTGAATTAAAGCCAAAACATAAATCATACACACCACAACAGTGAGATGAACGAGACAACCCTTGATTATCTTATTCAAAATTCAAATATGCATGTACAATGGAGAGACATGAGTTTGAATTAATCATTTCAATTCAAATGCCAGTACTGTCATAAAACATCAAATCCCCATGAATTCCAAACCTACTACAAAATGACTCAAAACCTAAATTGTATTTTCCTTAAAACCATCAAACTTTACAATTTTCTCTGCAATTCTACCTAGACTTGACCAAAAAATATCTAACTTGCTAACCCGTACTTCTAGCCTTGAAATCCTTCTTATGGAAATGAAGGAGCAAACAAGCATCGGTCCAAAAAGCACACACGTTACCAGCCAATTAGACCGCTTTGTGACATTCCAAAATTTGTTACAACAACAATTTCTTGGAGAATCCTCTTGTTCATCATGCCCACTGAGAATGATTGATGCAACAACAAAGCTTCAAGAATTCCATGCCAAGATTTCCACCAAAAACAAAACTGTAATTCATTGTAACTGCAATAGCTGACTTGTCAACCGTTAACAACCTACTCTTTTTTACTCATCTTTAGTTAAATATATGTTTACCCATTTCTGGTATTCCTCATTAGTTGGCTAATTAAAATTGATTACCTCATTTACCTTGTCACTATAAGGTGTATACTTAACTGCCACCTAATTCGCTTCTCTTTCAAAAGATTCAAAGAATGAACTAGTGCTAATAATTTTATCCATACAACTCACCAATAAATCATAATCCGAGTCATCACAAATTAATGTAATTTGAAAATTGATGACTTCATTTATGTCAGGTAGCAATGTGTCGCTCCAATCATCAAAGTTCTTCACCAATTCTCTGATCTTCCTACTCAAGTCATCTGGTAAGGTCTGAAAACCTTGTAATGACTTAACTAATACATGAGTAGGCCTTAATGATTTAGGCCTATTATTTACATCAAACCTTGAAGCTTTATACATGATCTCAAAATCATTGGCCCTAGGGATCCATCTTTCAATTAATGGTACTACAACCTCCTGATCCCTATCAATATTCTTTATTACACTTAATAATAAAGAATATAAAGAATGCACAGATGACAATCTATCATCAACTTTCTCATTTAAATGTCTCAATACAACATTTACAACCTCCCTTTGCTTTAAGAATATTCCCTCCTCACTCACCTTCAAGGATGCTTGTAACTCTGAAATCTTATGCGTTAGCTGGTTCTTCGAAGGATCAGCAGAGTATTCCATTTCTTCATCAATTATCTCTAAAGTAGGGCTAAGGGAAGGAGTTTGACTGGGAGACCCTAGTGTAGACACAATAGGAGAAGTAGGAGGCACAAAACTTGATGTGGAAGGCAATGTTCTGATCCCTAGAGCACTTGATGTCTCCCCAATCTGCTTGTTCTTTAACTTGTCCACCTCAGTCTGTAGCTCAATATTCCTTTGTTGCATCTTGCTATATTCCTCAATTATGGCATTGTACTTCTCCATTAAGATTTTATTTTCAGCCTCCTCTCTTTCAGTAGTCTTTTGGGCCAATTTGGCCACATTTATAGTCAAATTAGTAGCCTCTGTGGTTGAGGTCTCTGAAGTTCTCTTTATTATCAACCCTCCTCTTAGATTTGGGTTAATATCAGTAACATTCGGCTTTCTCCCTTGAGGGGACAAAGCCCAAATTGCTAAAGTTTCATACTCTTAATTGAAGGTAGAAACTTGCAATGCTACCTTGACCTCTTCTTCAGAGTCTTGTAAGGGGTGCTTGGACTTCATAATAGCATTGAAAGCTACAACATCTGCAATGTCTCATTTAGGTAAATTCAAGACACTAGCTTGATTTAATAATTGTTTCCCCTCCTCAGGAGTGATGTTCTTGAACTCTTCCATTAGTTTAGCTTTCACTTCATCATCATTCTCCTGGTCTGACCTATCAGGTCTCAATTCTCTTCTCCTCTTGCGTTTATCTTGATATTCTTCCAATTTCATTCTCCATACTAGTTGCAAGAAGACCAAAGTTTTTACAAATGCATTTTCATCTAGAAATTCTTTACATGCCTCCATTCTTGCATCTTGTACACATTTTTCTTTCATATCTAGATCAGAGAGAACCAATTCAGCTGACCTAGGAGGGGAAGGCATACCCATCTGCATGTCCTAGTCAGTGACAACAATCTCACCCACCAAATCCTCTTGTGATTGTTCAATTATTTTCCTTTTAGGGCTTGGATCTGATGGTGGTGGTGAGGGACTATTTTCAAGTGATGCATCCAAGTCAATAATCTTGATTGCTCCAAGCATTTTGAACTTTGGACCTTTTTGTGTAGGAAATTTCATTATTTGCTTTCCCTTTCTATCCTCTTCTTCTTCATCACTACTATCATTTCTCTTCCTTTTGTAAATAGGCCATCTTTCTCTAGGTTGGTAAGTTGGCCTCACTTCAATTGGCCTAACATCTTGCTCAGGTTTATGCCCAAATCTAACTCCAAGTTTATCTTTTTGGTCATCAAGGTGCTCGTGATTTCTTTGAAGTTGCCCATCAAGAAGTCAATTTTCTTATGATATGGATTAAACTCTATCAATGGATCATACTTTGGATCCATTTTGTGCACAATAGCTAATAGCTTGTCATAAGCTACCCACTTCTCCTTGTTCAACTCCTACCCATTTAGGTCAAATTTATTTCTAATCAAGTCTTTGAGGAAGTTGAACTCATGCACAAACTTACCACCTTTTATCCTTTTTCTGAAAAGAGAAAAGAAGCCCTCAGGATCATGTTGTCACTTGGGGCCACACCTCAAATGGTATTCCTCAAAAAATTTCCCAAAATGTATCTAGCCTTCCTTTGAAAAAATAAAATCTAACACCATAGTGTAATCCGGGAAGAATGTTCCTTTACCTTTCCCAGTAAGGTTGTCCTCATGGATACAACCAATCTGCCACATGACTTCTGCAAACCCCACTCTTGGTGGCACATTGTACAACAACATATGATGGGTCCCCTAAAAACCATACACCCTCAAGACAGTGTTGACTGGGTATGGAATGATATCACCCCAGTTATTGAAAACCTTCAATTTTGGCTTCCTCCCCTTTGGTCTGAGGAAATCATGCAACTCCTTAGGAATCCTAGGTACATTTACCATCAGCCTTGCTTTCAATCTAGAAGCAAAACAATTGTCAAAATGCACATAACTGGTGTTTTCCCTATTACATGATAAATCTGCAGTCCATACCTGCACCGACAATCTTTCTCCATTAACCCACTACCTTAACTCCATCTTCTTAGAGAAGAATTCAACATTCTTATATAAGAACATATACATTAACATGGAATACCAAAAGAATGGAGTGCCTATATCATTTTTCTGCAACTTTGACAACCCTTCATGTATCTTTTCGGCCAATAAAGAAGCAAAATCATAAATTACTAAGAAATTAGGGTGTTGTATTTGCACCCCCATAAACATTTAAGCAATAGGCATCACCATGTTGGGGTGAAAACCCACAATTTGGCACAATGAGTAAAAGGTAGCAAAGATTTTTTTTGCAAAGCAATTTAGTCTAAAAGGTTCTTGGTCATTAGGGCTAATATGGAATTTTGAACCTCCTGCCCTAGCCAAATGATGTGGGAGCAACTTAGCTCTGAAAAGTGATTTCGACCTCCCATATTCCTGCTTCGTCTCTTCAAGATCAATAGGAACCAATAATTTACTAGGCTCACTCAGATCAAAAACCTATTGGAATTCCTCTCTGTTGATGCTTAACCGAACCTTTCCATGATTATCTCGAATCACTTGTGTGATAGGGTCATATCGTGCAGCCACTGCCCTAAGCAAGTCTATATCATGGAATACATTTGGTACCACTAACTGCCCCATATCATACATCCAACCATTAGAAAAGGGGTGGGGAAAATTCCTCTGTCCAAACCATAATCTGAACATCTCTAGACCAGTAAGAGGAACCCTAGCATCAACTATGTTAGAAAAATTATATACTAATCCCTCCCCTAGAGTATTTCCTCACATCAAAACCAACCCCTTCTTCCTATCATTTGTCGACAAGGGAAATTGATCTAGGAAATCATCATATAATTTTCTACTTAAATAATCAATCTGGCCAGAGTGCTGCTTTGTCAGTGCCATCCTGAGAAAACTAGGGCTTCCTTGCTATTTCAAAATTTAAACAAACTAGGGCTTAACAAATATGAAATTATAGAACAAAACCTTGCAATTTCCCACAATTCAATTAACTTATAGCCCTAAAACAACTATCGACAAGCCCTACGATAAGCATACAACAAATTTCCCCCAAATTCAAATTCAGAATAACTAGGAGATACAAAAATGAACTCATGGCTTTGTGCTTGCAGAAACCCAAATTCTTGTTGTAACAATTTGTAACTTCGTCCTTGGCTCCACAACTTCTCCACAAAGATGTTTTGAATGCTTTATGATACCAAAAGCAAAAGAAAAATTGATTTATTTCGATCAAACCTTGGCAATAGATGTCATGTCTACCATTAAAGCTTACTCACGCATTGCACAAACAACTCCAATCACATTCGATGTAGATTCAAATATTGGTCATTGATCTTTCACCTTGGTCAAATCATGAAATGATTGCCTTCAAATCAAACTGACATAATCTCCATCGTGGCAACAAGGGGCCCACCATACCACGCGTTGCCAACAAAATCCACGTGGGGCTCACCCACGATATCGCAATCAATAAAAACCTCACAACTTTTGATCATGCGATGGCGGGTAACCATGGATCTTCAACCATCGACAATCTAGTTCATCCAATACAGTCGCCAGATTTGTCTTTAACCATTGAACACCTTTCCTACTGAGATTATAACATCTGCATTGATTTGAAACATGTGCATCTCATAAACACTTTAGTAACCCACTGCATAATGTATTAAAATCAAATAGATGCATCAAATTATTTTATCATCCCTTTGGCATCACCAGATGAGACACCTGGAACTTTCCCATGATATCGCGATCAACCAAGACAGTGTGGTGGGGTCATTGTGGGATGGCGGGGAATGATTGAGATCAAATGATGATTGATCAATGGTCATGCGAACTTGTCCCTCTGCAAAATACAAACATTTATTAAAGGAATAAGGGGACATCACTAGGCCAACGACAAACAATGGCATAAGTTGTCACTTAAATGAGGGAGCATGAGACCATCCAAGACTTAGGAGAATAAAATTAAACAAAGGAAATATAATGATAAAACTAAAGGGGGCCAAACCTAGACGAAGCGATGGGACTTAAGATGTTTTAGAAACCCTCCCAAAAATTAACGGCCGAATAGATCCTTCCTAAGGCATAAGATAATACTAGGGTTTTACATGAAGACAAAGGCAAAACCCCAAACCTAGGGTTTTCCCAAACACCATAGATGACTAGAGACATAAGGCAGGATAAAAATTTGAAGTTCCATCAGGTAGATGGTTAAAAGGGTAGAGGGGAGAGAGATGTGTGTGTGTGAGAGAGAGAGAGACCTGAGAGAGGGAGAGGGGGTGGGAGGGTGAGACGAGGGAGGGGGAGAGTGGGATATAGATGGGGTGGGGTTTAGAGTGTTAAGGGTGAGGATCAGATCAAAGATCGATCCGCAGGTAGAATCGAACCTGGGATCCGGATCGGATCAGGATCCGTCCGTCGAATCGGCATTCACGTCTAGGAGGGAAGGAAGAGAGGGGAAAGAGGGGAGAGGGAAGAAAAACCCCATTAAGAGTGCGCACATGGATAAAAATTAGCAAAATCAGATCTACAAAAGCATATTTTGTTGAAACCTAGGCTTCAACCTCTCATTTCACATGTTTTTCTTCACAAAACTCTTAGGGACAACATCTATACCTTCTTTATTTCTCATCTTCTATGCCCTATTCATGCATCCTACAATTACAACAGTATCCATGGGACCTCTTACACAAGCTACATTAATCACAAAAGTGTAAGAG
This sequence comes from Sequoia sempervirens, assembly GCA_007258455.2. Classification (NCBI taxonomy): domain Eukaryota; kingdom Viridiplantae; phylum Streptophyta; class Pinopsida; order Cupressales; family Cupressaceae; genus Sequoia; species Sequoia sempervirens. The sequence goes on from VDFB02269414.1 coordinate 25,852, forward strand.
ACCCTTTATATCATGTTTGGACTACAAAACCCTCAAACACAGGGTAACCGGGCTGTATGCAAAGAAATGAAGCTTTCTAACTCAAATCAATGCCTTAATCCCTCAAATCAGATTCAAATAAAGCTAACACATATCTTCATGACTTGGAATTGATTTGACATCAAAATATGGCTGCATGTGACTATACAATCTTTGCATAGCAGGGAAAAGAATACAAATTTTTTGAAGAAAAAACAAATTTTTGAATGTCAAAGGCTTGTATTTTAAATCCTCAACCATCAACAATATTACAATGATCACTTTTCCTTGTATTGTATATTTGTTATACATCAAAATAACATTCCTTGCTTTTGTAGTATTGTAAATTTGTTAAGCATTGGACCCTTGTAATTTAGGCATTATGGTTTTTGGTATCGACTACTTAGAACCCATGCAAAATACGTTGGAACAATGGAAAGTTCAAACAATCAAAATGTCAATAAAATTTTCCAAAGAAACTAGTAATTATATGTTTATGGTATTCCATTGCAAAGAAAATTGCTTGGTATTTAGGGGAGAGGGGCTCATAGTGGAGTAGGATCCAATAGTGGGGATAGAAGTAGTTCTTAGTGGGCCTCATAGTAGAGCATCTTAATATCCAATTGAAAAACACTTTTTATTCATAAAATACACAAATTGACAAGGGTGATCCCACAATACCGGTTTACAATTTTTGGCCAAATTGGACACTGAATTGATTTTTTCTAACTAAATCTTCACTTTCGGACACCTATAGTGGCTAAACTGTGAGGAATTTGAAGATGATGCAAACTAGTAATTTGTGAAATTTTGTTTGCAGATTCTAAAAATATTTTTTTCAAAATTTTTGGAATTAGATTGCATTTCTTTTTCCATCTCCTTCAAAAACTAGTTTTTTTCAATAAACACCATTTTTAAGGTGCGACATTCACCGTATAATGTGCATAATTTTTTTTCCCATGAAGGATAAAATTTTTTTTTTTTTGAATTTAGATTTGTAACTTCGATATCTAGTTCTTCAATTGGCTTCTTGGTTTTATTGAATTTTTTCCTTAATCAAGTTTCAAGTCGAAACTAATTATAATAATTCAGGACATATTTGATTTATTATAACACATAATTTTTTGTATGTATCAAAATTCAATTTTTTTTGTTTAATCAAGGACTTCAATATCTAGTGCACTCATATTTTTAATTTTTTTTTTGATAATCTTCTATTTTCCACATGTCTGAGAACATAAAACTTGATTTTTAGTAAAACCTACATTCACAATAAATAAAATTAAATATAAAAATCAAATTAAATTTAATTAAAATTATACTTTTTGGGAAGCTTATAATAAGGACTACATACTTACAAAAAATAAAATAAATGAATTCATTTGATCCCCCAAAAGGTAAATCAAAAGTGGTTTTATCAACATTTTGATAGGTGTAAAGGAGACTCCATTATAGGTATGGTTTAAAACTAGTGGGTTCTATCCAAGGGAGCTTGGTCTAAGGTGGTTTGATCAAACCCTCTTCAATTGGAATCCTTTAAATGGAACTTTTCAAGACTTAAATCATTATATTTTCTAAAAATATGTGATTTCAACAAAAATTAGGATCTCCCAAAAAGTGTAAACCACTATTGTGGCAGCACCCACAAATCATGTGATGTCACATCAGTGCACCAATAAAACATGACTTATTGCACCACTATCGGTCTTACTTTTTTTTTTGGCCCTTTTTGGATACCTCAACAAAAATCATGCTGATGTGGCATCATATTTGATGATGTGACCCTAAAACGAAATATAGAAGCACATGAGTTGCCAAATAAACTATTGTACAAAATTGGGATTGATTTGAAATTTTCACATAGAATTTTGAGAAATGCAAAGTTAGAGTGCTCCACTATGGGCCCCTCTCCCCTATATTTCAGTCTCCTATTATTGCCTAAGATACCTCAAGGAGAAGGGTGGTTACAGAAGGGTGCCAAAACCTAGTATTAGAGTTTATATTGATGACATGAGCGTCTTGAAACTTTGGCACCACTATGGAGTACTCTAAAACCAAAAGACCTAAGGTGATTGTTTGAAGGTTTGCTTCTTTTTCACATGTATGGAATGCATAACTAAGTCAGTTGTTTCAACATATGTACTTTGTATACTAGCTAAATAGGTTGAAATACAAGGCATTTTAAAACCACTTAAATTATAAATATTCCAAGCAAACTAAACTGGTCACATGGTTAGGGAAAAACACATTCTCAATAGGATTTCAACAAAATTAGTATGGGAGACACAAGATGCACTAACAAAGCACCTAACATATGCTCATATTTGGGGATACAGGAACATATGAAATTATGTGGATGAGTCCATTAAAAAAATATACAATTGTAAAAAATATGAGACAACAAAAAATTACAAACTTTCCAAAATGGATAAAATTGAGAGTAGTAGAGAAGAATCTATAAATAGGATGGTGAGTTTAGTATGAATTACATGATATAAAGGAAAAAATGCATTAAAAGATATACATCCTAATTAGAAGACATGAAAAACAAAAAAAAAAAAACAAAAATGAATCAATATATTCAATGCAGAGTTATCGTATTGAAGTTCATCATGGGGAAACAAGTATGATTCAAGAAACTTATTGGGATAAACTCATGAAATTGAAATAAATATGTAACCAAGGGTAACCTCCAATGCCCAGGTTTCTTTTCTGATTAAGGAAAAAAATGCATTAAATGCCATGTATCCATACAACCAGGTATATAAACCTTTTTACACTTGTTTTTGCATTATGAGCAAGCTATGCTTTCTACATGACTAGACATATTTATCTTAGTTTTGATATAATGCTATGAGCAAAGGACCTTTTCAACACTAAAATAGTGAAATGTATCAATGGCAAGGTTGACCTTACAAAGGTGATGGATGGTCAGGTTCTCTCCTTGCATGTATATCTATCTGCTCGATTGGGGGATACCCCTTGAAAGGAGAAGAATTTCAAATCATAGAAACATAACATTTTTTAATGAGTTGTCTGATTTCCATACAAGGATTATTGAGCACACCAAATTTATCGATAAAGTTTTTAAAATTATGTGCTAAAAGTAGCTACATACCTAACTCTTCATTTAGAGATAAAATTACTACTTAAATAACCTTGTGAAAGTGTAATTGAAAAAAATGCATACTCATGCCCTTTTCCTTTATGTTACAAGCTCACTTCAATTATAGTGTGCTTTATATAATAATGAGCCTACAAGTGACCCATTCTTGCATGAAATTTGGATCATGAACTTATCCTATCTTGTACCCATCATTACTCATCCCTATAAACTGCTCTCCATCACTAGAAACTGTAATGTCACTTTTCCTCCTAAATTTGTTTAAGTATTAGCAACAAATTAAATAGATTAGATATTAGAGTTAAGATAATTTACAAGATGTAATCTTCCTAAAATGATCTGAATAACTAGCATAAAATAACCAATGTAACTATAATATGTAATAATTAGACAAGGATCCTAAATTAAATATTTAACATAGTAAATTGAATAACACATATATGTGAATCACAAAGAGGCTGCTATCCAACACTCAAAGGAATAGTTACAGGTCCAGGTTCTCCATGGTAAGGAAGCACCCCTAGAGGAAATTGGTTCTTACGCAGAACCCAACTTACATTCATGGCATAAATAAAACAGCCTTGGCCAAGACACTCCCAGGTGTATGTTGTACCCCGTGTTTGACACACACTGTGCACCCCTTCTTCAAATGCCTCAATGCTAGCCAATAACCTTCATTCCTTTGTGCCCTCTGAATTCTTGTGTTTCTCCATTCTTGAATGTTCTCATATAAATACTTATATTTAACCTTTAGGGGGTGGTTTCCAAATCATCACATCCTTTCACAAAGGTTGCATTTAATAATTATTTAAATAAATAATTATTCTTCTATCGGGTATTTGCAGGATCATCATGGAAAAAATAGGCCTTTAAGTGGTGAAAAAATCAGAAAAATCAGAGTTAGGCAACTTGACATAAAATTTTGAATAAGTTATCTATATTATTTCAAAAATATGTAAGAATAGAATCTATAGAAAATTGAACGTAGTTTCTAAAATACTAGGTTTATTTAAAAAAAATAAAATCTATTTGGTGAAAATTTAAGGAAAAAATAAGAAGTAGAAGTATTTGTCTGACCACCCTAACCACAATAAAATGATACTATTTTTTATAAGATTTTGAATATAAGTAGGGGACTCATGTCCTGATGTGATGCATATTTTTTGTAATTTGTTTCCAAGTAAATAATTAATTATGAATTTTTATTACAACTTTTAAAATATAAAAAATCGTATGTTTGACCACTTAACTTGGTCAAAATTTGAATGAAATTCATTTTTTTTTTAATCCTATAGTATGTGAAAGCATAAAATGTGACACATGTTTTAGATTCAAAAAATGTGATACCATTTGAAAGCTATAGATGTTTTTCAATCTGCCTATCAATCAAGACTTTAGTCATAATTCAAATAGAAAATGAATAATAATTATTTATTAAATTCAAAGTAAAGAAAAAATTATATTGGTGGAAAGTTAAGAATCTCCTTTAAAAACCCTTTTCGTTTCATCAATTTTGGGTTAAAAAAAAGTCGCCAGCAACATATCCTACACATACCCATCATATTGCCACTTTTTGGCCCATCATGATCTTGCACATACCCTACCATTTTAAAAGAGTTTTTATTCATATTCTTTATTAGTATCTCTTTTAACCAAAGGATCATAATATCCTTTATTTTTCTATCTCCTTTTTAATTCTAAAGGGTTATTTCATAACTTTCTCTTCTCTTGGGAAAAAAGTCACATAACAAAAACTAATCTCCATCACTAAATCTCCCCTTTTCCACTTGGATTGAATCTACAAAATTCAAAATTCAAATTCAAATCTTGTTGACCTTTTCAAATGTTGTTGTGAGCTAACTGAGTGCACATTTGTGTGTTATGTTTTTTGTATATAAGGACATTCCTAATTCATTTGAAAATGTCTTAGGAGATAAAGTAATCATTAGAAGAGTATTTACATGAGAACATTATAGTAGGATCATGGGGCATCTTAATTATATCATCAATTTGCATCATTATCAACACATACTGCATATTTCCCTATTGTCTTTGATCATGTTTCATCATGGTCGAATTGGTCTAGCTAGGGGCATGATTGAGGAGAACATGATCCTTGCTTATCAAGTTTCTAAATGGTTTATGTAGACACTACCACACTTCAAACATGGGTACAACAAGGCAAGCTAAGCAAATTCTAGTTATTGGATTCAAGCCAATTCACTTCTATGGACAAGTTTAGTTTTGTGTGCCATATCATTTTACAAGTGTGGAGATAAATTTCATAAACACAAATTCTAAGTTATTGGTTCAAGTACAGGTACAAATATGGGTATGGGTACATGTACAACAATATGGTAATTTTTTTCCCTTGGGTATAGGTATGGGAATATATATATATATATATGTATGTATGTATGTATGTATGTATGTATGTATGTATGTATCATGTATGTATATATGCATACATATGCATATATATTTAACAACAAACCATATCCAATGTCTCTAAAAAGCTGGCATTTCTTGTTACTGCACCAATTACCTACCTTTTTATGTATGTATGTACCATGTATGTATATATACATACACATATAACATATATACATACATAAATACATACATATACATATATACATACACATATATATACATAAATACATACATAAATACATACATATATGCATATGCATTTAACAACAAACCATACTCAATGTCTCCAAAAAGCTGGCATTTCCTATTACTGGACCAATTACCTACCTTTTTCTTGTTAACTTACATAAAAAATGTTTTAAAAAATACCTTTTTTTGGGGAACCCTTGGGTCCCTTGGACTTGGTTGGGTTCGGCCTAGGGTCCTTCCCAAGCACCTTGGGTTCCCTGTTGGTGCCTGGGAAGGACCTTGGGAGAACCTAGAGAAGAACCAACAAAGAACCGAGACTAGAAATGTACCCACATAGGTATGGGGGGAAAAATAGAAAAACCCGGTAATAGAGCACAAATTTGAACCACAACAAAGAGTAACCATTTTATAGATTCTAAAGCATTCGTTTGACCAAACCCTAAAATTTTAACATATCGATGAATCAATTCCTAACATCTTCAACAACATATTCTAGCATAATTTTTTTTTTTACTAAACATTGCATTTAATTTATTTAAAGTATATAATTAATTCTAGATTTATTATTTCAATCCCAACTTATATCTAAATTAATTGTTTATATAACTATCCTATTTATTTAATTTTAATTGAGATATTTATGTTTAAGTGTAATTTATTTCCCTACAAAAAACAAAGAGTGATGTTGAGGTTTAGGAGTCTACACATCATATTTGTAGCATTTTAGAGGTTTCAAATGGAGGAGTTTTGAGGACTAGCGAAGAAAGTGATAGAGATTGAAGCATAATCTAGCATGATGGCACAATTCATATTGCATAATCACAGAGAAATCATCCATGTGCTCAAGGGATCATGAAGAAGACTTTCTCCATTGTATTTGGGAATGTGTGAATAGAGAGACATTGAAATATTGATCTCACAAAGAGATGATATTCTTGTATTTTTGAGGGTGAAGTAGTTTTTTGGGAGAGTGAACTTCCAAAATTGAGCTTGAAGTATGGATTCTTTAATAGTGGAGGGTACATATATAGGCATTTTTTTGGTACACACACATGCACACACACGCGCATACACACACTTGTATTGGGGAGGTAAATTTATCATACTTGGGTACTTGAACCTCAAACCTGTACCTAAATTTATCATACTAGTGTACTTGAACCTCAAACCCGTACACATCCTTGTACCTAGACTGGCAACTTAGTTGTAAATTTGTTAAGCATTGGACCCCTACAATCAAGGCATTGGGAACTTAGCTGTAAATTTGTGAAGCATTGGACCCTTGCAATTGGGGCATTGGGTCTTAGGTATTGATTACTTAGAATCCATGCAAAATTATTTGGAGCATTGGAAAGCCGAAACAACTAAAATGTTGGTGAAAGAATTCAGTAAGTTTGGGATTACACATTTGGGGTATTCCATTGCAAAGAAAATTGTTTGGTACCTAGTTTTTAGTCTCCTATCAATGCCTAAGTGACCTCAAGGAGAAAGGTGGGTACAAAGGGCACTAGAACTTCGTATTAGGGTTTCATATTGACAACATGCATGACTTGAAACTTAGCACCACTATGTAGTGCTCTAAAACCACCTAAAGGAATAGTTTGAAGGTTTTTCTTTTCACATTTATGGAATGCTCTTCCAAAATAGAACTCATAACTAAGTCAGATGTTTCAACATAATGTACTTTGTTCCCTAGCCAAATTGGTTGAAATTCAAGGTGTTTTAAAGCCACTTAAATTATAAATATTCCTTAGCAAACCAAACCAAACCAACTAGTCGTGTGGTTAGGGAAAAACATGTTAACATACAGTCATATTTGCGGATATAGGAACACATGAAAATATGTGGATGCATCCATTAAAAATATAGAATTGTAGGAAGTATGAGACAACGAAAAATTGCAACTTTCCAAAATGGATAAAATTGAAAGTAGTAGAGTTGAATCTATAAATAGGATTTGGTGAGTTATACTGTTATAGTATTTAATTCCATGGCGGGACAAGATGTTTTGGCATGGAGTAATAGTGATTTATCTGGTAAGTACTTGGTTCCAGCTGGGTATGGCGAGTTGCTTAGGCAAGTGTTTGGGGAAATTAAGGTTCCTTGGTGGAAACGAGTGTGGAACAAATTTTCTTGGCCCAAGTGCAATTTTTTTCTGTGGCTAGTTGTCAAGAACAAGTGTCTTACCTGGGATAACTTGTGCAAGAGAGGGTTTTAGGGGCCCTTGATGTGTGTTTTGTGCTATAATAGTGAAGAGAGTGTCTCTCATCTCTTCTTCTAGTGTCCCTTTTCTAGGAAGCTATGACACCTTTGGTGGGTTGTGTGGAACTAGACTTGTTGGCATGTCTCTTCTTTGGTGGGGTTCTTTTCCTAGTGTGGGAAGGCCCATGTTAAGACTTCTTTTTTGCAAGTTTCTTGGGCTCTGGGACTAACTTTTATTATCTGGCATATTTGGTTGGAGAGGAATCGCAGGATTTTTCAAGATGTGAAGTTGGTTGTCCAACATTTGTGGTGGAAGATTCTTCATTCTGTGGGAGAAACTACTGCGGCTAAGTGTGACTTAGTTGGGGGTGTGGATCCTGGAGAAGCTGCCTTTTGTACTCGTCTCAATCTTCCTCTTCAATGGGGGGATGCTCAGAATGCTGGTTAGATCATGAGAAATAGATGTCGTCATCCACTTCAGAAGATAAATAGGAAAGGGTGTTGGTGTCCTCCTCCTCAAGGTGTGTTGAAAATCAACACTAATGGTTCTTCTCGTGGAAATCTTGGTCATGTTGGTATTGGAGGTGTTGGGCGGACTAGTTCTGGGAATGTTGAGTTTCTCTTTTCTATTTATAAGGGTTGGTATACTAACAATGTGATGGAGGCTCTTGCCATTCTTTGTGCTGTGTAGCATGGTTGTTTTCTCAAGTGGAGATGGATCATTTGTGAATCTGATTCTTAGGTGGTTGTGACTTTGTTGAAGAGGCAATAGTTGGAGGATGTTAGTTGGCATTTGGCTGTTATTATTAAACAAATTCTTAATCTGTGTGCTTCCTTGGATTCTGTTTCTTTTTGTCATATTCCTCGGGAATGGAATGGGGTTGCAGATTGTTTGGCTAAATGGGCTTCTGATCATTTGCAAGGTTGGAATGTTGTTGAAAGGGGTCAATTACCCCCGGATTTGTCTCAAAAGTTGGAACAATTAGTAGAGAGTGATAGGGCTGTGTAATGCCCTTGCTTTGTATTGTTCTTTTTTTATTTGAATTAGTTTTTACCCCTCTTTTAGTCTAAAATTATCGTATTGAAGTTCATTATGGAGAAAAAGTATGATTCAAGCAACTTATTGGGATAAACTCGTGAAATTGAAATAAATATGTAACCAATGGTAACCTCTAATGCTTGTTGATTAAATGACAAAAATGCATTAAATGCCATGTATCCAGATTCCATACAGTCAGGTATATAAACCTTTTTACACTTGTATTTGCATAATGAGTAAACTATGCTTTCTACTTGACTAGCCTTACTTATCTTAATTTTGATATAATGTTATGATCAAAGGACCTTTTCAATACCAAAATGAATCAATGTCAAGGTTGATCTTACAAAGGTGATGGATGGTCAGGTTCTCTCCTTGCAGGTATATCTGTCTGCTCGGTTATGGGCTATTACAATACAAAGTATGTAGCTATGATCATGTCTTCCAGTGGTTGGTCTGAACTCAAAGCCACACGTAATACCAGGCATGAATAGGTTTAATCTCAACCTATCTGTGGTAGGGTCTAGAATCTAATGTTATGCATTTCATAGGACTTGAATAAAGCTTTCATTGATCAATCAAAAAGTTTTTGGGTATTTATTTTTTCATACAAATATAATATGAAGGAAGATATTACCTACTGGGAAAACTGATTAGGGAAAGTATTGCATTCATTTTTTACTTTCCATGATTACACAGGCAAACAAGAGCCAACAAACCACATAAAAGCAATAAAATGCATTTTTATCAGTAACTAGAGCTAATTAGATACTGATAGAAATTAAATTTATGAGACATTTTTGCACATGTATAGGATAAAACAAGATACCAGTCATCCTGATAATGAAGATACTCGTTATCATGATTGTAAAGGATCCCAGGTTGAGAGTAATCCTGCACAAATCTCTGAATAGCATGACGAGTGAAGAAACCACCACCAGGAGTTGATATCCTCCATGACAAATATCCTGTAAGATTCCTTGATGTAGGATAAAATTCATGGACTTGGCAATCATAGATATCAAACAATGGATTCAAGCCTCCACTTATGTACCACTTTCCTTTGAAATCAGCAACATCGAACTTTTTAACAAGAGCAGAAGGATCTGGAACAGGGGACGCCCCTTCACCTTTTTTCTGACTGACACATTTCTTTCGTGATAATGCACATTGATTAAAGTGGTCTACAGCATCGTTTTCAAACAGATCTCCACATTTGATCTGGAAACAGGTTTCAATGCTTGGAATCAATACTACAGTTCTAAATCATACCGAGAATGCAAGAAGAAATCTAACATTGTGCAAGCATATTACTGGTTAATAAACTTCCATCTCTGTTAACATGTAATTTTAGACAGATCAAAATGGGAGGTGCAGAGGAGAGAGAGAAAGACCTGACCCGTCTCATCAGGACGATTGTTACAGATTTCGATACAAGCAACATTTGCCGCACAGGCTGGGTCCGCAATGCAGTGTACCAATTCCTCTCTACAAAAGGACATAATCAACATTTTAAAAGATTTAAAATTTAATCACAACAATAAAAGGAGAAGTAAGGATGTGGAGCTGTGAAATTGCATTTGGAACGAAAGAAAAATCTTGATTCACATATTGCAATTTTCTATTTGACTACCTGCCTGTAAAATGTTCAGTAAAAAGAGAAAATATCGTACACTCTCAGTACACACTCAACATTAAAAAGATCTCCTAGCATTGCTTCCACTCAAACATAAGGAGGCAGAAAAGGTTTGAAGAATCAATATAGGGGAGAGGACTTAGTAGTTGAGCATCCTAATTTCGCTCTTCTTAAAATCTTATGTGGAAATTTCACAATTTTTTACAACAGTTTACTTGACAAGTCCCCTGCTTATAACTAAGGCTTTAAGGCCACATCATCAAATATGATGCCATGTCAGCATGCTTTTTGTCAAGGTGTCCAAAAAGACCCAAAAAAAAGTGAGACCGATACTTGTGCATCTACATCATGTTTTATTGGGCGCTGATGTGGCATCACATGATTTGTTGCTTTTTAGATCTAAGGAATACATTTCATTTAATTATGGGTAATCATCATGAACACTAACAACTTTAAAGTCACAACTATTGGTCCAATATTGTTAAAAATATTGGGCATTATATAAACAAATGCTATCACAACTATTGGAATGTGCTCAAGTATTGGGTCCCCTATATGTTTGGTATCTTTTCAGTTTAGATGTCATTCTTTGATCTTTGATAATGGGTCTACGGTGATTGGTCATATCTCTTTACAACCATTGGATTACACAGCACCAACTCATCATGATAGTCCAAGGCCTAACATATTTTTTTTTCCTTCTTTAGGTGGATAAAAGACATGCAAAAGCAGGCATGAAAATATGATGTCATGTCTCCTTTTAAGCTAAGGAAATAATTTAATAATTGAACTTAAATTGTTTGAAAAGTAATTTGTTTATATTCATAAAAAGGTAACTTATGTTTTATTGTTAAAATGTTGTTTTCTAAAGTGTTTAAAAGATCTTTCGAGACACTTTTTAAAATAAGTTTTGAAGGGAAAAGGAAAAAGAGAAAATAATATTAAATTCTCCTCAAAAGGTTAAAACGTAGATCCATTTTATTGTTGCCAAAACCTCTTTCTAGAAGATCAAGCACTTGGTGTTCATCTTTTGGTGGAGGAATTTTTTTTTTGGTATTGAAATTGGAGGATGAAAACTCATTTGGTTTCTAAATTGGATTTGGGGATGAAAATCCTCATATTCATTAGAGACGATTCTATCTAGGGGTGGAGAGGGAGAGAGGAAAATAAATCCAAAAGGTATGTACTTATATATTGAAAAAGTGGAAATATCAATGATGTATCAAATGTGAAAATGAAACCCTAATGTGGTTGCCAAGGATGGGTATGGTTAGTAAAATTGATTTCACAATCAATAGAATAGAGAAAGATGTAACAATATAAAATTGATGAAGAATTGGGCATGGAAAAAGTTTAGAATATAAATTTGAGATATAAATATCATAAAACTATAGATCTAAGAAACCCTAACATATCTTTGTCTCTACTTCTCTTTATCTCCCATCTACATCTTCCTCTTTTTCTACCTACCTCTCCCTATATCCCTCGCACCCCACCTCTCTATCTCCCCTCTTTGCTTCTCTCTAGAGCTACCTCTCACTCTATCCCTCCCTATATCTCTCTTCACCCTCTCTCTCCTCTCCACTTCTCCCTCACCTTCCCTCTCTCTGCTTCCTGTCTCTACTCACCTCTCTCTACCTACTTGTCTCTCCTGTCCTCTACCCTCTCTCTCTCTCTCTCTCTCTCTCCTCTCTCCTCTCTCTCTCTCTCTCTCTCTCTCTCTCTCTCCCTTTCCTCTCAGTAACTCACTCTCTCCCTTTTCCCTCTCTCTCTCTCACTCACCCTCTCCTTCTCTGTCTCTCTCCTCTGTCCTGTCATGTGCCTCTCTCCTTCCTGGATGCTTCTCTATATCCTCACCCTCCTCTCTGCCTGCCTCCTCTGTCCTCCATATCTCTCCTGTCTCTTGTCTTTATCTCTCGTCTCCGTCTTCCTCCGTCTATCTACTTGCCTCTCCCTAGTGCCATCCGTTCCTGTGCCTCTCTATCTCTACGTCCTAAGCTGCCTTTTCTGTATAGCCAGGTCTCTTTGCCCTCATCATCCCTCCTCCGTTCCATCCTCTCCATCCTTTAAATATCTCTGTGTCTCTTTATCATGTCTCTGCCTCTCTTGCTTCCTCTCAGCTTCCCTCTGTCTTCTCTCAGGTTCCTCTCTGCTCTCTCATGGGATTGGGAGGAGGGAGGGATAGAAAGGAGGAGGATATCTAAGAGTCAGATATGGTTTGGGAAGATGGGAGGAAAGGAGAATATGTGGATGGGGGAGGGAGAGGAGGAGGAGAGGATGTGGGAGGGAGATAGATAAAGATTTAAAGGGGGAGGTGGAGATGGAGAGGAGAAAAATAAATTAAAAGGGTACATATATATTGAAGGTGGAATATCAATGTTGTATCAAATATGAAAATGAAACCCTAATGTGGTTGCCAAGGATGGGTAGGGTAAGTAAAATTGATTTCATAATCAATATAATAGAGAAAGATGTAACAATATAAAATTAATGAAGAATTGGTCAAGCAAAGAGTTTCAAATATAAAATTGAGATATAAATATCATAGAAGTATAGATCTAAGAAACCCTAATATGAATAAGAAACTTGATAGAAGAAGACTAGGTTGTATAGGATTTATTGGGTTTACTAAAATACAAAGAGGTATAAAGAGGGAAAAAGAGAGGAAATCAAGGGAGAGGTAGAGAGAGTTCTAGATTTTGGGAGAGAGAGAGATAGAGAGAGATAGATATGGAGAGAGGGAGAGAGGAGAGGTAGGTATAGAGAGAGTAAGAGGTGAGAGGGAGAGATATAAAGAGATAGCTAGAGGGATAGGGAGAGAGTTGAGATTGAGTTAATTAGAGAGGGAAGGATGGAGGGAAAAATAGGTAGAGAGATAGGTCTAGAGAGAAATTGAGATATCTAAAGAGGGACAAAGAGAGAGGGAAGGATGGAGAGAGAGGTAGAGATATAGGTTAGAGCTCAAGGAGAGAGAGAGTGAGAAAGATAGGTCTAAAGAGGGACAAAGAGAGAATGAAGGAGGGAGGGATGGAGAAGTAGATAGTTAAGTCTAGAGTTCAATAGGTTGATAGGGAGAGGTCTAAAGAGGTAAAAAGAGGAGGGAGGGAGAGACAAGTGAAGGGATAGGTCCATAGTTTAAGGGGAGATAGTGAAATATAGAGAAGTAGAGAAAGGGACATAGAGATATGATGATTTATGAAGATTCGTTCATCTCCTTACTAAAAAAATATAAATATTTCATTATTTATTACTTTTTCTAAATTTTCAAGTATTTTGAGACAAGTGTTACAAAAAATCATGAAAAAGGGACTTCATATGCGAATAGTGAGCATTTGATGTTTCAAAAAAGAAATATGAAGTTTAAATGATTATAATTAATTTTTTGTATATAATATAGAAACACTACCCATTCCATTGTGTGGAGCTCTCAATCACCTTTCCAACGCCTATAAAATATCAAAATTTTGATAAGAAATACAAAAGTAATGCCCAATTTACTAAAGAGGAGTTTTAGGTCTTCAAAACGAATATCCATTTGAAACAGATATCCGCTTTGAAGACCTAAGAATGTGTACCCGAAACGGATATCTGTTTTTTTTTCAAAATTTTCAGCCTTGGGATTTCCCTTGGGTTTGCCTTGGGATTTGGCTTAGGAGTGCAATTCCTGGAAAATCAACTACAAAAATGTGTTTAGAAAATTTCCTTAGTTTTCCAGAGTTCACCCTTGTGGCTGACTACTTTTTTTTAATCCGAATTTGATGAAATGAAAAGGGTTTATTAATAAAATTTTCAGCTTTCCAGCAATATAAGACATGTCTTATTTTAAATTTAATAGGTAATTATTATTGATTTTCTACATGCATTATGACTAAAGTCTTGATTGATAGGTTGATTGAAAAAATCTATAATTTTCAAATGATTTCACATTTTTCAAATCCGAAAGATGCAGTACATTCTATGCTTCCCATACTATAAGATAAAAAAAATTTGAATTTCATAAATTTTTTACCAAGTTATGGTGTTCAGACAAACAAGTTTTAATATTTTAAAAAGGTCTAATAAAAAATTCATAACTAATTATAATTGCAGAAAAATGAAAAAAAAAAAAAGTGAGGCACATCCAACGGTAGTCCTCTACTTATATTGAAATTAAAAAAAAAAATATATATATTTTTCTTGTACTTAGGTTGGTCAGACATACACCCACTTTCTACTTTTTATTTTTTTTGTGAAAATTTAGTACTACTAGATTGAAATTTCAAATTTTCGCCAAATAGATTTACTTCTTTCCAAAAAAGGACTAGTAGCTTAGAAACTAAATTCAATTTTCTAAAAATTATGTTGTTACATATTTTTCAAATTATGTTAATAACTTATTCAAATTTTTATGTCAAGCTGCCTAACTCTGTTTTTCTGAATTTTCATTGCCAGTTAGGGGCCTTGTTTGGATACCCATGATCCTGCACTGACTTTATGGTTTAAAACTAGTGAGGTTATATCTAAGGGGATTTGATCAAACCCTCTTCAATTAAAATCTTTTAAATGGAACCTTTCAAGGCTTAAATCATTATATTTTCTAAAAATATGTGATTTCAACAAAAAATAGGATGTCCTAGAAAGTGTAACCCATTATTGTGGTAGCGCCCCATTTTTTAGCTAATACACTCTCTTACCAATTGTTTTGAAAGAACATTGGTTTCATTTCAAATATTATAAAATTTGTTAGTGGAGATTTCATTTATCTTTCTTTGGAGAGAACATTGATTTCCCACTTTTAACAATGTGTCTTGCTTATCTCCAAATATGTTTTCTATGTATTAAATTTTCCTTGTAGAGAACTTTAGTTTCTCCTCCACATTATTTGGACAAGGTAGGATGGATATGGAAGATTCGAATATAAACATGAATTAATTAGCTTTAGTTACACCATGATGCCAATGATAAACATCAAATGAATCCTGTTGAGGATTGACATGGTAGACATGATGATGGTTGTAATCTAGTTCTCACTATGAGGGTTTGAGAGGAATACTTATGCTTCTTTACCCACATAATATTTCAATAATTGACTGCAACCTCATGAAAAAAATTCCTTTTATTTCCATCTATGTATGCAAGCACAAGGAATGTGCTAGATATAACAAATTATCCCAAGAAAATCCTATAGTCGGCCAAGAGTGTAATTAGTCGGCCAAGTTTTTGTAAGTAAATAAAACTATAGTTAGAAACAAATATTTCATATACCTTTTTTTTATGTTTTGGGAAGTTAAGTCCCCAAATAATGGGATTAGTTGTAGTCGAGAGTCATGACGGTTGGTTTCTCAACCATCACCAATGACTATATGTACTTGGTTCATCGTAGTCAGGACATATGGTTGTTATGAGATTATTCTATAGTACATTGATATTTTGATGTTATGTTCTAGTGCAAATGGTTGTACTTGGTTCCATTGCATTAATAAATGAAGTACTATTATTCCGTGCCATATGTGTTCATGAATGTTTTGTACATGTTCTATGTTCTATGAGTTTATTTCTGTTTACTATCGTAGTATGTTGAATCTATCCTAGTGAGTAAACATTTGGCGTTGTTGTTAGGGAATGAACCCAGGTCACCCACGTGATAGGCGGAAATACTCACCACTATACTACAATGATGGGAGTAGCCTTTCAATGAAGCATCATTTCTTCAACCCGTCGGCCAACTGAGTCTCCAGTTTCACTAACAACTCCTTGAGCCTAAGATTATAGGCTTGTATGTTTTCATGCTTTCCCTATTTCATGTTATATATCTCTATACGATCTCATTGTCATTCCTCAGGAGTTTGAATTCCTCCTTGAATGCTCTCTTCAATTGTCTCCATGAGACTTTTTGTGTTGTTTCAAGTTTCGTGTACCAGTCTATGGCTATTCTTCTCAACATTGTTGGGAATGCTCTCAGCCAATAATCTGTGTCATCCTGCGCATTCACTATCCATATTGTCTCACAAGTCTTGCGATTTTGTACTGGATCTCCAACCCATTCCCTGTGAACTTTGGCAGCTTTTTTGCCTCTCGGTTGGCAAAGTCGCCATGTTTCTTCCCTGATGCCCTCCTTGTACATTGGACTTGATTGGATTGTTTCTCCCCTGACGTTTCAGTGCCTCTCTTGCATTCTCGACCATGTACGAGTCAGCAACACGTCCCCTCTTAGCATCCTCTGCACCTCGAGCTTCATGGGGTTTGTTTTGGTACTCCCTTTGTCCAAGGGTCTTTGGCTTAGATTCTCCGATTCGCGATTCCTCGTTGTCCAATATGGACAACTCTTGAATGCAGTTTATACTATTTTCAAGTTCTTTTAATAGTTCATTTTCATCATTTTAAAATTTTTCTTTATTTGCTACAAATGGTGTGTTGAAGGTTTCTTCATTGTTTTCCTCAACAAGATTTTGGTGCAACTTAGCAATGGATTAGTTTATTTCATTAATATTTCATTTGTTTCTTCAACAATTTGTTTCATTCTTCTTCATCGGTTTTTTTGTTCCTATAATCCAAGTGATCTTCATACTCTTTCCTTAGGTGTTTCTTGCCTACTTTGTACTTGAATTTTGTCCTTATTGGGTCATACTTTAGAAAAAATATTTATTGAAGAGGGTTTGAAAGGTTCCTTATTGAAGAACTCCCACATTTTTGAAGAAAAAATCCATCAAAAAATGTAGCAGGATAGGTGGAGGAAGCAATTTGGAAGTAGGAGCGAGTCTCCTACTGTTGAACAAGCATTTACTTCCAAGGACATTGGCAAAGGCAAGTTGACTCAGCAGAAAGGACAAGGCAATTTAGAGGAGGACTCCAAGAAGTCTATTACTTGCCATTACTGTAGGGAGATTGGTCATATTCAAAAGTATTGTAGAAAGTAGTTCACTGATGAGAAGTCCAACTAGGAAGAGTCTTGGAAAAGTGCTCAAGTGGCGGAGTATACTGAGCTAAATGAGTCTGCATATTATGCATTCTAATGACTAGAACATCATCAAAATATGGGTAGACTTAGTTTATGTTTGTAGGATGACCATTAAGGGAGGGTATTAAGGTATTATTTGTAATATTTAATGGTCATCTTAGCTTTAGTTAGTTGATAGTTTACTTTTAGTTAACTTAGTTAGCTTTTAGTAACTTTTGTTTATGCTTTGGTTCGTTTTAGCATCTTTCAGGTTTCAATTTTAGTTTGCTTTAGTTAATGATGGTTTCTTTTTAGAAACATCATCTTGTAATTTTCTATATAAGGAGTATTTCTCTCCTTTTGTGAATACAAAATAACGAATATAGAATATCAATTATCATTTCATGGTATTAGAGCTTAGGCTCAAACTTTTTTGGCAGATTTTTTAGTAATAAAAATTCGTTGTTTTCCTAAGGAATTTAAAAAAATTTCTTAGATGTTTTTGCTAGTTTTTAAAAAAATCAAAGTTAATGGTTAGCTCAAAAATTGAAAATTATTGGAAGATTTTTGATGAGATTTTTTATAAAAATTCATAAAAATTTTAATTGATTAAAAATAAAAAAATCAAGGAATTCTTTTGTGAAAAATTTCAAGAAAATTTGAGGGTTTTGGAATGCATTATTTTTGAAGAGATTTTGAAGTTTCTTTGCCCGGTTGAGGTTATCGAGAAAGTCGCGTCCGGTTTGACAAATTTTTTTCTTCAAAAATGTAGGAGTTCTTCATGAAGCATTTTCATTGTTGATGTTCATGGTATTTGCTATTAGTTTTGATAGGTTTCTATACCTTTGCTAAAAAATTTGTTGAAGAAAAAAATTAGAGTTTTTGTAATTTTTCTAAACAAATAAAAGTAAAAATTTGTGCTATTGCACCTTTTTGATAGGATTTTTGAAAATAAAAATTCGATACAAAGAGTTTAGTTAAAAAAAATTACAAAGTGTTTCTTGAAGAAGGTTTTGAAATGATTTTCAAAAGTTTGAGGTATTTTTTTTTAAATCTTACTTTCAAAGTTTCAAAGGTTTTTCTAAAAATATTATTGTTTCTAAACCTCCTTTTGGATGATTTTTGAAAAATCATTGAGTTAATACTCGATTGTCAGGAGTTTGAGCCGATTCGATCACAAAATTACCTTGTTTTTCGTGCTTTTTGGAAAACAGAAGGGATGGTATCTTTGTCCAATGTCATGTTGGAAAATACGTAGAGGTTCAATGGAAAGAATTACAACATGTGGAAGCAGAGGATGCTTACCATCTTTGAGTATCGGTATCTAGATGTGCTTGGTCTAGGTACAAAAGTTTGTCCCACAGCTGCGGGGAAGGATCAAGACAAGTATGATGGAGATAATAGGGAGGCATTTATGCTTCTAAAATTATTTGTCACCGATGAGATGTTACCAGAGATTCCATTTGGTAAGTCTGCTGCGAAGATCTGGAAGCATTTGAAAGATCTCCATGAGACCTTAGACAAGGGCAAAACTTTCTTCCTAAAGAAGATGCTGTTTTCCATTATGATGGATGACTAAGTGTCTTTGCAGGAGCACTTGATGAAAATCAAAGATATTCGTGATCAATTGGAGGCCATTGGTTGCAAGATGGAAGAGGAGGATATGGTGGTGATCCCATTGAAAAGTTTGCCACGTTCCTACGAGCACTTCATTGAAACTCTCAACATTACATCCACCAATGTTGACTTGAAGTTTGATGAGTTGTGCAACAAGCTCTTGCAGCAGGATAGGTGGAGGAAGCAGTTTGGGAGAAGCAGTGAGCCTCCTAGTGTTGAACAAGCATTTACTGTCAAGGACATTGGCAAAGGCAAGTCCACTCAACAGAAAGGACGAGGCAATTTGGAGGAGGGCTCCAAGAAGTCTATTACTTGCCATTATTGTGGGAAGATTGGTCATATTCAAAAGTATTGTAGAAAGTGGTTGGCTGATGAGAAGTCCAACTAGGAAGAGTCTTGGAAAATGCTCAAGTGGTGAGTATATTGAGCAAAATGAGTCTACATATTATGCATTTTGATGACTAGAACATCATTAGAATATCCGTAGACTTAGTTTATGTTTGTAGGATGACATTAAGGGAGGGTATTAAAGTATTATTTGTAATATTTAATGGTCATCTTAGCTTTAGTTAGTTGATAGTTTACTTTTAGTTAACTTAGTTAGCTTTTAGTAACTTTTGTTTATGCTTTGGTTCGTTTTAGCATCTTTCAGGTTTCAATTTTAGTTTGCTTTAGTTAATGATGGTTTCTTTTTAGAAACATCATCTTGTAATTTTCTATATAAGGAGTATTTCTCTCCTTTTGTGAATACAAAATAACGAGTATTAAATATCAATTATCATTTCACAATTCGGTAATGGTGCCAAATGGTGAGTCTTCCTACTTGTCAAGTGGGTGACCCGGGTTCGTTCCTTGGCAACAACACCAAATTTTTACTCACTGGGATAGATTCAATGTACTACGAGAGTAAATGAAAATAAACTCACAGAACATATAGAACATGTACAAAACACTCATGAACACATATGGCATAGAATAACAGTACATCATTTATTAATGCAATGGAACCAAGTACAATCATCTTTATTAGAACATAACATCAAAATATCAATGTATTGTATCATACTCTCATAACCATATGTCTCAACTACAAATCCCTTAGTAATAACATTTTTTAACAACAAAGCATAATTTCAAATATCCTTGCTAATAGCATTTCTTTTGTCAAAAAAAAAATCCTACAATGGAAAATTTAGTTAAAAAAGGAACCCGATTTGGTGGCCTGGAATAAAGCATGGTTGTTAAGGTTGAGCTGGCCTATCAATGCTTTTGTGGCAAAGATCTCCAAGATTTTAAAAATATGTTTGGCTTTTATTTGGCTATGCCAAAGTATAGATTATGCAACTGGTATGCATGGGTGTGCAATGGTTGGGGGAAATATACTGAAAATATCTATGGGGCCACTTGTTTGCCTCTTTTGCATGAATGTGGAAGAGCCTCTTAATCAAATTTTCATTCAAGATAAGGTTTTAAATTGTGGATGATAACTAGTGTTATTGCCGATACAACAATGTCACTAGTTAGCTCCCTAAAAGAAAGCTACTTTTTGGATTGTGGTTGAACATGCTCATGCAAAGTTATTCAAGAGAAGACGTTGCTCATTCCTCCTTGCTGGATAATTTGAATTAGGTACAATGGAAGAGTCCTTAAAACTTATAGGATGAAACTTGTATAAGATTTGAACCCTA
The DNA here is from genome assembly GCA_007258455.2 of Sequoia sempervirens. Lineage (NCBI taxonomy): Eukaryota > Viridiplantae > Streptophyta > Pinopsida > Cupressales > Cupressaceae > Sequoia > Sequoia sempervirens. Next base: position 46,714 of record VDFB02269414.1, read on the forward strand.
AAAGGAGATTGGTTTGTGAACAACTTTTGTTCCATTGTAAAAGTAAGTTAGTGATTGTAGTAGACGATGCATACTCTTAGACAAAGGTTTCCAATAATATCAACCTCTACATAAGGAAAGGCAGACAACATATCTTAGTGGACACATAACAATGACAATCTATATAGGATACCGGGGTGGACAATGTATTGATTAACAAGGTAAAAGGATAACAAAGTTGACAAGTAATCTAGGGTTTAAATATAAGGCAATAAGTTAGAAGATGGTTAAACCAAGGGATTAATGTAATAATAATAAAATAAGTAACATGCAATAATAAAGTGACGAGCATATAATGGGAAATCTGACCCACATAAACTAAATGGGTGGGATAAAGAGATGCTTACCTCAAATCAACTTGTAGGCACATTAAACTCCTTGGATTAAGCACTTGTGAAGAGATGACTGCAGATGACATCAAGGCATACAAAAGAACCCTAGCAGAACATGGCTAGGAACTCTATAGACTTTGTATACACTAGAGGTGAATCTCCTATCCTTGAATTTTCAATGGTTCTTGCATGTAACTTGTTTTCCTTTGGTAAAGTGCTCCTTCCCCTAGGTCTTTAATAATCACAAAGGGTAGATGTAAATGTGACCAGAGAAGACTGTTTATTTGTACCTTCAAAATGGCAAAAGGAAACCTGTTTATAGGATTTCAAACCCTAAAACCAAATTACAAAAGAGCCATATCCTCAGGCTGCCGATGAATAAAATTAATAAATAATCAGTCTGGCAAATGATGTTGGCCAAATAAGGGGACAAGCAGATAATTATCCACCAGGACAACGATGTTGGACAGACAAGGAAGGATTGAAAAGTAGAAAACAAATGGAATGGAGGCAAGAAGGGGACCAAAAAGCCAAAATGATGGCAAAATGAGGAAGCTAAAACAAATGATAGGCAAAGGAGGGTACCAAGCGAAAGGCATGATATTGCCTGCCCGAATCCCTATTTGGGAGGTTATTACCATGAATAGTGTTAAGAGAAATATGTTAGTAAGCCTATTTTCAGGTGCACACAAGCTCCATCAGATCATAACAAAAAGTGGAAAGGAGTTTAATCCAAAGTTGTCCAAACTCAGTAGAAAATATTTAAAAATACAAGGCTCCTAAATCTTGAGACTTCACCTTTTCTTTGATGATTCTGCTCTGAGCAACCTCAGTACAGTAGGCACAAAGGAAGTAATTTGCGAATCCTGCTCAAGTTTGGAAATTGTAATCCTCAAATAGAATTGACATGTCTCCAATAACATATCTGATTACTAGCTCTTCATTGAGGCTTGCAATTGTCACAAGAAAATGGGATCTCTATCAGTATTTTAGAAGACTTGCTCCTAGTCATAATGATATTATAGTCTATTGAAAACTTGATCGTACATCAAAGCGAAAGGAATCTAGGGAATAAAAACAAACCACAATACACTTTTCAACAAGTGCTTAAGCTGGCCCATCCCAATACCTATCTGGGAGGTTAATTTGCCCACAAGACTTGTCAAAATAAGATGGTAATAAGGTCATTTTCTATTGTAGATCATGAAAAGCATTGCAGAGTTTGATTTAGAGCTGTTAACTAGAAAATATTTATGAACACAATGCTCACAAATTTTGAGACCTTCCCTCTTCTTTGGTGATTTTGCTATGGACAATCTGAGTACAAGGGCAGAGGAAACAATTTGACCAATCTAGTTCAAAATTGGAAATTGAAATTATTGAAAAGAATTGACACATCTTGACTAAAATTTTTAGTTAGCAGCTCTTTATCAAGGCTTGCAGTTGTCACAAGAAAAAGGGGTCTTCTCTATTAATATTGTATAATAGAAGACTTGCTTCAGTCAGAATAATATTATGCTCCATTAAAAATTTGATCTTGCACTAAAAGGAAAGATATCGAAAGAAACAATAATAACCTACAACACAACCCTCAATGAATGCTTAAGCAATCCCACCCCAATCCCTATTTGGGAGGTTAATGTGTCCACGAGTCTTGACAATACAAGATGTTAGTAAAACCATTTTCAGGCATATACACACCATATCAAATTATAACAAATATTGCAACCAAGTTTAATTTAAAGCTGTTCATACTCATACCAGAAAAGATTTAAGAATGCCTGGCTCCCAAATCTTGAGACCTTCCCTCTTCTTTGACGATTCTACTCTGGGCAGCCTCACTACAGCAGGAGCAGACAGCAAATTTACCAATCCCTCCGAAGGTTGGAAACTAGAATTTTCAAAAAGAATTGACATGTCTCAAAGAACATTTCTGGTTACTAGCTCTTCATCGAGGCTTGCAGTTGTAACAAGAAAATGGTATCTCCTCTTATTAGTATTTTAGAAGACTCGCTTCCAGTCATATCAACATTATGTTTCATTGAATTTCTAATCTTAAGCGATTTCCTTTATCGGGAGGCTTCTGCTTTTCTTACAGAATTGGTAGACCAATCATGTTTATAAAGAGTTAAGTGTGGAGGCCTACTCTTTAGCCAAAGTCAGTGCCCATCAAAGGAAATATTTTTTGGCTCTAGGAAAATTCATCGCCAGCAATTCACCGAAGGAAAATTCACTGTGAACAATTCACCGCGAGAAAATTCACTGCCACCAGTAATTCACGGCCATGGAAAATTAACCGCAAAAAATTCATGCAATTAATTTTTTGTGCAGTGAATTGTCATGGCGGTGAATTTTCCCATGGTGAATTGTTGGTGGTGAATTTGCTGTATGTCATGTTTTTTGGGAATGAAGAGGGAGAATCTGAATTATGATGGAGCCTAATGAGATCAGTCATGCCCTATGTAGTGTAATGTATTCTTCCCTTGTTCAGTGGAATTTTCAGGCAACAAAATAATAAAAGGATGTTGTGTCTGGTCTTGGAAGCATACCACATTTATTTTTATTTATTATAATGCAGAAAGAACAAATGACTAGGGGAAAGGACCCAGTAGTTGAGCATGTTTCAATAGTTGTGATAGTAGTTGTTTATATAATGTCCAATATTTTTATCAATATTGGATCAATAGTTGTGACATGACTACTCATAATTAAACAAAATGTATTCCTTTGATCTAAAAAGCAACCAATCATGTGATGCCACATCAGCGTTCAACTATCCATGATGTGAATGCAAAAGTATTGGTCAACTACATCTTGACAAAAAGCATGCTGATGTGGCATCATATTTGATGATATGGCCCTGAAAGGAAAGCTATAAGTAGGGGACTTGTCATGTAGGCTGCTGTAAAAAATTGAAAATGATTTGAAATTTCCACATAAGATAATTAAAAGCGTGAAATTAAATGTTCAACTACTGAATCCTCTCCCCTAGATGTACCTGTCATTTTTTATCGTTGTAATAAAAATATAATACTTTTATAAACAAAGTCACATTTGAAATGTGACTCTTGTAAATGAGAAGTACATTTATCATCTTATTTCAAAAGAAGACCAGCTGAATCTCATCAATATACATTTAAGATAACTTAAACAGACTTATGAAATAAAAAAATATTATAGAATAAGAAATATTGCCCACAAGTTTTAATTACACGAAAAGAGAAAACATATTTTTAATGATATTTAGGGCATCGTGTAATACCTGCACTCTTTCAACAAACAGGCATAGATCTTCAGTCCATCATCATCAGCATAAGAAGGTGGACTAAACAAAAGAATCCATAGTGTAAAAAATATTGCCATTGTTGATTGGGGGCCATATTTAAAGCTAGCCTCACTTACCCATGCTTTTATATTGTTATTAGTTCTCAAGACTAGTAGAAATGTCTTTTGTCTGGTCCATTTGCTTATAAAAATGTTTGCTTGATCTGCGAAAAGGTCTATGTGCGAACATATGTTTGTTTTTTGTGCACCAAAAATAAGCACTTTTCTTTTGTATGTAGAAGACTTTTCATTTTGACTTGTGACAGTGCCAAAACAACTGTATTTGTATTCAATCTTTTTTTTGCTACGTACTGCAAATCTAAGAAATTGATATTTAGGACGTGGCTTATCCCTGATCGAAGTCCAGCGATAAACAGTTGTATTTCTAAATCTTGTGTTGTCTGTCTGAACAGAATCATTTGAACTTCTCATAATATACTTATTCTCGTAGAACCCATACATTGAGACTGGAGATAAGGCCATAGCATGAACGGATCACCTGCACAGAACCAAAGAAAGATGTTCATTAAAAACCAACACACCAACCAGAAGCTGGCAATTAAACGTATTCTTTGTAAGTCACAAATTCTAACTAAAGCAGCTCCAACTTGGTATGTTATCATTTTTTTGAGGAAGTACACTGTTCCCATCATAAAATCAGAATATCAATTAAGTACGTGGCAGTTATGCTAATTACAACTATTACCCCTTGAATATCGAGAGTCCAAGTATGTGAAGAATGGTGGATTTCTTTTTCAGTCAGCAAAAATACTATGCCCATTATTTATTTGGTTTGAGGAAATTGTCGCCATGTTAATACGGAGGAGGAATGTAAGAAATCAGTGCAATCTCTGTTTTATCCTATTAGTATTTGCTATGAAAAATAGCATGACATATAATGACAACATAATAGGAAAAAGTGAGGACAAGGTGTGCAAGAATACATCTCCAAATTTAGGGGGCGAGTAATCAAATTATTATTATTATTATTAGACTGCAAGAATCGGGTAGCACGACCCCCTATATACTGCAGTGCACTTGGTCAACTTTTAACATGACCAGCAGCACTGGTGAGATGTGCCCTCCGATACCATGGGGGGGGGGGGAGGGAGACTAGACCTCGTGACCAACCTCTTGCAATAGGAAAGATTTAGCCAACCGAACTAGGGCCCCAACCCCTACATAAAGGAAACCCCAAGGTCCATCCTCTTTGAATCAGCAAGGGACAGCCAAGTCTAAGTGAAAAAGATATATAAAATGGTAGAAGAACCACCACAACTATTTTCAAGGTTAAAGATGCTAAGAATTTTTATAAGTACACAAATCACAAATGTTGGAAATTGTCCCCTCTCTCAGTTAGAAGCAGCTCAACTGTAAATGACTTCATGTTGCAATTAATTTCAAATGTAGGCATGCTAAATTAGCAAAGAGGATCAAGGTAGAGGTGAATTGACAAAAATTTTCTATTTTAAAATTCAGATCAAGAGTCGCGAGAATTAGTAAAGAAGCTTGTTTGGAGGATATAACTATCTAGTACTCATCAAGTTGGTGAAGTAATGAGTTGAATTGAAGTCAACAAGCAATCCAAAGTTATATAGTTTGATGTTAATGGACATTATATTCAAGAAGTAGAAGTAGATGCTGTCTCATTTCATGCTTGTAGTGTAGTTTTGGCAGCTCATATATGTATGAGAGGGAATGCAATCTTCATGACAAGAATGTAAATACTGGTTGGTCAAGATGGATAGAGCAAGCCAACATTAAGTTATACAAAGGAAAATTCAATCTTTCTTTGATAAGTGTCAATCAAACCAAATTTGCTTTGATTGTTTTGAGAGATTAGAAAGAAGATGAAGTAGTAGAATAGAAAATTTCTTATAATATTTGTGCTTGCATAAAACAAAAGCAAATGGAAGACCAGTCCTTTATAGAGATTCTTTAGCATCCTAATGGTAGACCATTGAGAGGTAGAACACGTGATCTAATCGCTACTAGATTAATCAATTCCTAAAATGTGCCTCTATAAGCAAATGCATTTTAGAGGTGAACAAATTGTAGTGTAATACTAAAATTGTTGGATCAAATGCATTTTAGAGGCGAACAAATTGTAGTTTAATATTAAAATTGTTGGATCAAGAAGTCATCTACCAATTTACATCCATGTGGTTCTTGTTTTGTCATTGTGCCAAAGAAATGAAACATGATGGACTTGTTGAGAATTATAGAGCCTTTAACAAGAGATTACAACCAAGAACCACTAAATTGAGACTTCAGAGGTTTTGTCTAGAGCTCTGCATTTATTGTTCATGTTTCTAGAGTTTTAATATTTCATTAATAGTGCTCCATTTTTGGGTTTTGATTTTTTAGAATTAGTTGTACTAGGTTTTATTTATTTATTTAAACATTAGGTTGTCATGTAGTTTCTTACACCTAACTTTAGCTTGCTTAGGTTTGTCTTGGAGGCAGTAATGGGGGTTGAGTTGTCAACATCTTCTATATGAGTTATTCTTTCTGCTTTTGAAAATTCTTGAGTTACACTTTCTATTGGTCATATTTGCCACCTACTTCATCTCACATTTCCTATATATGTACTCACTCATTTACATTTATACATAGTTGGGCATAGCATAGTGTGGACACTTCAGTTTATGCATATATCTTTTTGCATTTATGGTATTTTCATTTTGTCTCTTGATTAGTGAAATGCTTTATTCTCATATTTTGAATTTTTGGGTCATTGATAGAATAGTGTTCTTGTGACAATCCCTAAGCCACTAGGTCTTGGTTATTTTTGCTTCTTGCAAATTCTAATATGGTATCAAATCCATCATGTTTAGATTACGTTCATTTTGATTCGTGTTTTTAAGAGCACTAGATTTTTAGGTTTTGGGTGTTGAGTTGATTTTTGGTGAATAGTGTAGTGTTTCAAATCTCACTATTGTGTTTGGGAAAGTTAGTTTGGTATTTGTTTTGTTCAAAATAAATTTTTGGACATTTGGTTGTGATTGGTTTTCTAGGTGCTTGAATTGCATTATTTTTGCAAGCTGCACATATTTTTGGGCACCCTAGTGAGTTTCTAAGCCCATTCTAAGCCCTTTGCTCAATCTAGAAGCATTAAAAACATTTAGATTTATTATTTGTTTGTTGAAATAGGAGCATTTTCCCCCAATTCTCTTGGAAGTTTTCTTTGGTTTGCAAGTTGTTCAAATTTGTAGTGTACAATATTTGCATTTTCAAAGGAAGATTTGGTTGCCTACAAATTTAGTTGTTGGTTTGTTTGAGGCTCCTTTTTGCACAAAACAAGGTTTTATGTTGCATGGTACAATATTTTATCTATTGAGGAGGCATAGTTCATAAGCTCCTATAGGTCACACCCGCTTTGGCATCCTTGGCACTACTCAACTCCTTTGCATTCAATACCCCCACCATTGTTAGTCCTTTGGTGTCCCTTGGCACTTATGAAACCTCTTGCACAACTTGTGGTATCCTTGATGCCTAAGCATATCAACCAACAACCTCATTATGTGTAAGCTCAAAATACTAAACTCAAGTTTTGGCTAGTCCATTCAAAGCATGGTCCTATTCTTGGTGTTCATTGCTCAAGAGAATCTTGTGACAACATTGTTATTTTTATTTGAAAATAATGTTTTATTAAATTAATTTATAATAAAATAAAAATGCAAAAGGAATAAAAGAATTCATTATATTTTAATTAGAGAATTTATTTTGCAAATAAATGATAATGAGTTGTTATTTAGAATAATTATTTTTAATTACAAATTAAATGTTACCTCCTTGCTAATTATTTTGAACAAATATTTAAATTGCAAATAAAAGATATTTCATTATTATTTTAAACTTGGAATAGATATTCAATTTGCAATTAAAATGGTGTTATTTATCATTTACGAAGGATAAATATGTTGCATATATATATATATATATATATATATCTTATTTTTTATTATTTCCAAGATTTGGTTATTGGAAAACTGAAAAGAAATCTTTGAAAGAAGGTAAAAGAATAATGGAAGGGGACAACAAACTTTCATAGTCTTTTTCAATATTGCTCTTCAAGGAGTAACTGAAAAGTGGATACGGGGAAGAGAGTTTTCTGAAGCATAGTAAAATAAGAATGGGGAAAGAAGAGGGGATTTCTTCCATAGTTTTGGAGGAAAGAGGAAAGGAAAGAGGAAGGACTGGAAAGCGCGAAGAGACTTTGACATCAACTTTTGATAATAGCCTTTCAATACTAGAATTTAAGGTGAGTAGTGGAGAAATGGTGTCAGTTACAAGGATTTAGGAACGAGTAATCCAGGTATGCTATTCGATAACATTTGTAGTAGCAATGTATTCTTTTATGAAACTCTGTAATCTTATTGTCTTTGCGTGCACATTCTTTGAAAAATAGGAAGGTCTTGTAGTAAAGTATATTAACATGGAATATAGTAACTCGTGTTTGTAATTTCCTGTAAGTGATAATTTGGGGTTCTTCTCATATGTCTTTTTTCGTTGCAATTAGCTGAGATGTATCCAAGCAAGTTTCGTAGAAGGGATCTTGGAACCATGCTTTTCTAATCTGTATTATCCTCTCTCTTTGACTGTGTGTTTGCTTTTACATACATATCTACCCGGTCAAGCACGCAACTACAACTTCAACACTTCAGGCAGCGTCGATGCTGGGAAGGGTTGAGGAATTTATATTTGCATTTGCTTGAAAGCTTTAAAGCCCTTCCAACAAATCCATTTTGAGCATATTCTGCAAATATTGCATTTCATGAGATTCTTGCAGTATTTTGTTAGCAGTAGGTGTGCCTTGTCTATGCTTCCTTCATTCCGCATACATGTCTAGCAACGCATTTGCAAAATCCTCTGATATGGTTCTCACTCCTCCAAACTCTTTCTCACTGGTACTGACCTTTCACTTCCCCAATTTGGCGAGTTGCAGCCTCAAAATAAGTTTACCATGATGGTTATAGAGTATGTTTAGTAAAATGAAAATTACCAACAAGATCCTAACAATGAGCACATTCAGGTTTTAACATTACCGCATCCTTTACCCTACGAAGTTAAGTATATTTCAGCATAATACATATATAATGTGTATTTTATATAACCTCATGCAAAACATTGGCTTAAATTGTGTGCCGACAGAAATTACATGGGTTTGGATTGTCCATTAAATCTAGACTGCCTTTAAAGAGGAAATACTTATCTGAGCTTCACTATTACTTGCTATTTAGCCTCTCTCCTCAAAGAAATTCGTCAGAGCAGGTATAGTGGCCTTCGATCTGATTATAGCTAGGAACCTTTTAAATTCCTTTATCCTTACTGGGTAAGAACATAAATTGCCACTGAGAACATCCGCTGAGAATTTGCCTATCATTATGGTTGATGGATGACCATACCCTGGACCAAAGCTTCCAAACTTAGTGCGGTAGGGAATATACAGGTAGCGGTTGAGGAATCGGCTTATATTAAGCCTCACAGTCTTGCAACAAAGAATCAAGCTCTTAAATAGCTCATATTAGCTTACCATAAAAGAGATCTCTGCAATAGATAAGCCGATGGTACAAAATTTAGGTGATGGTGGAAACAACATAATATAAGGCAACACCAAAATTCGTTATTCCATATGCCTCTTGGTCCTACTTCGTAATCATGGCTATGCCACTTAAAACACTGAAAAATGTGAAGTGATGATCCTGACTTTAAATAATAGTTATGCATCTTTGTACCTAAGGGTAGTACAGGGGGTGTAGTTACTAGTAAATTTGATCATCTTTGGAACCATTAGAAATCGGTTGCTTAGAAAGTCAAAAGATGATAAATCTAATTCATTCTCCTAAGGAATGCTATATTAGCACTCTAATAGGAATCATTTGTGGAGAAAGTGATCACGACATTGGAACTTAAATTAGAAAATTCATTACTCACTTTCCTATATATAAATATATGCAAAGAAGTTGTAAGATATGTAAGAAAACAATGAGACAAGAACTTTAGCAACAGTTCGTCCTATTTAAGTAATAGGAGAAAAATCTAATGATATGTGGTAAAATTCTTAACATTGATGATTTTCTTAATCCTCTAGAGGGGCGGGCTAACATTAGTTTACCCACTTGTTGAGTAATTATCAAGGTTACGACCATTAAGGTCCTAAATTACAATATCATGGGTAAGAACTTACACTTCCATTAAAACATTCTTGTAAGCAAAGAAGTTTCTTGATAAAAGATGTTTATGAATTATAAATATTCTTGAACCTTAGATATAAATCATTTCAATGGAAAGTATTTATATTCTAAGTTGCTTATAGATAGAAATCATGCTAATCATCATTCATGTATCATGTTTATATTCGAGCTAACATTTGTGATGAAGATTTAATGATTCAAGAAACATTCTAGTCAAGATCTATCATGATCAAGCAAGTGCTTTTAATGCTAGAAGATTTGGTGAGTTGCAACATCATAATGTGATCATTCTTCATTTGAATGTATCTTATTTCATTTCATTTCAAGGTTTGATTGCCAAAATGGGGTTTGACCAAGGAAAACCCCTATTCACTAACATTTTCTTGCAGGTCTAGGTGGTTGACACATAGATGAGCAAGTATTTCTTGTGTTTGCATCATTAGGTTGGTTAAATATGGTGTACCTGTAAGTTATTTACTTTGAATAAAGATGATTCTTAGTTATACTGACAAATCGTTTATCTTGTTTGATATACCTTGATTCATTGATGTGCATGTTATTCCATTTTTATAAGTGATGTAAATTATATAATTATTCCTCTTAATTCTCACCATTATATAATTATTTGGTTCTATTAAATTATTTTGGGAATTGAGGATTATAATTAGTGAGATTTTTCTGAACCATTACACTTGTGTTCCTTAGTTGCAAAGGTGTTCATAATGTTTGGGTACATTGTTATACCTCTTGGATATTCTCTTTGAATGGTTGCTCCCTTGGCACTTGTCACTTTGACTTGCAAACTCCAATTTGCAACCTAGCTGAAGCGCCACATAGGTAGCCTACCAATTCATACGTCAACTCACTTGTGGAACCCACTACCTTATTGATTATGCAAACTTACTTGGCTCAATTGATATCACCCACATTTTTGGCTTGGGAGAAACCCCTACATTATTAGAGTTTTCATTTTTGTACCCTTACTTTGAGGAGTCTTTTCTTGGTCATTTGGTATTGACTTAGTTGATTTTTTTTTCAAAATGCCTATTTTTTCATCAAATTTGAATTGGTACTTCCAAAATTTAGATTTGCTACCATTGCTTTTGTAAATTGAGAACTATCAAGAAATTTTTTGTCTAATCCTACTATTTGGAACTTATTTTGCACATAAATTTGATATATGAGCTTTTATTTTAGCTCAATTTTTTTTAAAGTGAGTAGTTTTTTAGCACTACAAAATGGTGTAGTCTGTTAGTTCCTATTATATAGTTTGATTATACTTTCAACATTTTGGTCTACTTCAAACATTGTAAAACTCAATCGTAGCACAATCAAGTATTATAAATGGAGAATTTTAAAGTTCCTTATTCTTCTACTTGACTTGAGGGTCACTAATGGGAATGGCTAAGATAAAGTTTCATGTTGGGTGGACTTCTTTGGTTCATCTTTTGATTGATTGATCTAATTGGGGTTTCATCATGTGTTTTAAATGTTGTGGACACTATTTTTCCACTTTAGATCATGAGAACTATTTGTCTTAGAATAAAGAGCACAAGCCTCATTGCTATATGTGTGTTCTATTACCCTATCTCAATGGACTCATTCCTAAATTAAGTGACATATATCAAAAGAATGAATGGTTAAACAACAATGACCACATATAAAATAACTAGTCTCATTGTTTGTGAGGATGATTTGCATCAAATAGAGCACACAAAGTGTCTTATCATTTATTACATCATCGTTCAACATTTATATGGAAATATTGAATCACCATCTGAAAGTGATGCTTCCCTAGAGAACCTTTCACATGTGCATGATAGTAAGTCACCTATTGATGCCTCTTATATATTTGTTCATATTCACACCATTAATGATTAGTTCATAGGATGTGTAGTGTAGTCATTTGATGTGCACTAATATTCCACCACCTTTGAATTTTTTTTCAGTTGTTCATACTTAGGCATCTAATGGGTACACATCATGGGATGCATTATGTAGTCACATGATGGACACAAATTCCACTTCCACTTGTTGATTCTATTGAATTTAATGTTCCTTTCTGAAGGCATCAAATGATTCTTTTGAGTAGGATCATTCATGTCTAATGAGATACATTGCATTAGGACTCATTCTTGTTAGATATCTCTTATTTGTTTGTTTGTTGAGTCCCACCATTTGGATCTAGAGGACACTATCGAGGACCTTGTTTTCCTTTTTGATGGTAGTGCTTCAACATTTACATCTTTACCTTTTTTTTACTTGCTATATCTCATTCTCCACATGGTTTTGAGTTGTCTCCTATAATTAAACTTGAGACTCTTGTTCAAATATTAGCATCACTCAACATCAACATGAGGGATTGGTGCACTATTTCTTCTCCATGCAACTATGGGTCTATTTCTTCCCTTTTCTTCCTAAGGGAAGAAATGTTGTTTAATGACAGTTAATCTTCTTTGACATCTAGTGTCTTCCATCCATTTCTAGAGTAGGAGGCTACACATTTGTTGGGGGAGTTGTATGGTCCTCTCTCCGTTCTCTCATCTTTTTTTGGGATGACTTTTCTCTCTTATCTTGGGGGAAGGGCTTCTTCTCAATGAGGGATATCTATTGTACATGGGTATCTATCATGGTTACACATTTTTTCATGAGTTCAACCATGTGCTTAAGGGGGATGTTGGTGTAGATTTTTATTTTCATTTCTTCATGTTGCCTTGCATTTTCCAAAACTTAGGTTTAGCTTGCTTAGGCTTGTTTTGAAGTGAGTCATGGGGGTTTAGTTTTCAACACCTTCCAAGAAGTTATTCTTTCCCATTTTAGGACATTTAGGAGTTACATTTCTTATTGGTCATATTTTCCAACCCACATATTGTATATGCACTTGCATTATTTTGTGTAGTGTGAACATTTCAATTTATGCATGCAAATTTTTGCATTTCTTACATTGTTGGTACTTTCATTTATTTTGATTAGTGAAACTGTTTATTCTCCTATTTTGATTTTCAAGTCATTTTTAGAATAGTGATCTTTTTGTTATTCTTAGTACACCAGGCCTTGGTTATTTTTGCTTTTTGCAAAATCTAAGAGAAATAACCATTATTTTAGCACCTAGAAAATGTGAAGGTCATTTTATGAATGTTTTTTCATCTCACAATGGTTTTGTGATTCTCTATGTTTATGCCATTGCTTGTATTCTTGCAAATTGGTCATTTAGAAAAGAGATAGAACTATATCCTTATGTAATGGTGTAAAATTACACCCTTGCAATTTCATATACATTCTTGCATTTGCTTTGGTGTCCACTCCCTTAGCACTTGTGTAGGCTCATTTTAGCCCCTGTATCAGCCTTTTTCCCTTCTCAGAATGCTCCAACACCCCTTTTTAGTAGCTACCTTCATGCGCTAGCTTTGTGTTAAACCTTGTTCTTTTCCCATTCATGTTTTGTAGCGTCATGTGTCTAGACACTAGTGTGCTGCATAGATGTCTGCGTACCACACTAGCTAGTGTCTTGTGATGTTTCAATGTTCAAACGACCATTTTCGTGCATGTTTTCAACTTTTCACCTCCTTTGGTCGATGGTAACGGCTCGAAACGCCCTGTAACCACCTGGGAAGCTTCTTTTCTCTCTTTTTAAGTCATCTTTTCAACTCATTTGGGCTTCTAACTTCTTCCAAATTCTCTCTAGCTTTGGCTCTCTAGATTTTTCTTACACAACTTCATACAACTTGTTATAGTAGCTTCACCTCTAGCTTCATTCCAGCTTCTAGCTTCTACTTCTTCTCCTTCTTGGATATTCTCCTATCTTACTTGCATAGCTCTCCTTGCTTGCTACAACAACACTTTCAAGCTATCTTTACAAATATTTCAAGCTCTCACAACAATCCTTTGCAGCACACTCTTAGCTCTTGCAACTATCTTTCTCTCCCTCTTTGCAACTCCTTTGGCTCTTGCAGCTTCATCTTCTTCATTTCATGCTTGTGAGCATCTTGGGATTCCACATCCCCTATCTACTGCATCTCTACTTCGTGATACAGGTTCTCCTCCTTGAGCAGGGATTTATTTTATCACCTACATTTTGTGATATGGGTTCTACTCCTTGAGTGGGGTTTTCTTTTATCACATTGCATTTGCTTACTTCTCACTCTCTCTATCTTTTGGATGTCTGTGAAGGTGGGAACACCAAAACGGGGGTTTGACTGAGGCAAACCCCTATATAGCCCAAACAATTTCTCCAGATATCACACATGCAAGTTTTGAAGACATTCATTTGTTGGAGATTTCATCACTTACATGCTTGTGAGAATTTCCTTTCTTCTCCTTATCTTTATCATTTCTACTTCACTTTATTTCAATTATGTTATATTATGTTGCTTTCTCACGTTCCAAGATTTCTTAGCAATTAGAGTAGAAGTAGCCACTTCATTATTTTCTATGAAAATATTGCTTTATGGTCTATACACAATGCCAACACACCTCTGGGACGCTAGCGCACCATGTGCTTCCATCCTTTGGTCAAGAGCTTGTTTGTTTGTCTAGAAAATCTTTGTGACTTGCTCTTTCTAATTCTATTCTAACTCTCGCGTTGTTCCTGAGGTAGTTTAGGGTAGTTTGCCCCATGAGGCTCTTTGAATGAAGAGAACTCATGAGTAGTGAATCCCCCTTCTCTAGACATTTTTTTGAACCTGATGTGAAGATGGTATTTTTTTCAAAAAACTAGGAATTTATTTACCCCTACTTGGTGGGGTCATAACTTTTGACTCAGTGCTTGGAATTGAAAACCATTTGCACCATTGGAAAGGTCTCCTAGATAACTAGTTTAGTCCCTAAAATAATATGCCTTTGGCTATTAAATTTTAGGGACTGACACAAGTTTGACCTCAAATTCTGCTCTGAAGACCTCTAAAAATGCAAATGACTAGAACCTAGAAAATACCAAAAAAATTAGAAAATCTAGATTTTTCAAATTTTCTTAGTTCTATGACCAGAATGAATTTGATATCTTCTTTTATTAGTTTAGTATTTAATTTTGTTCAAAATGTTAATGATGTTCCAATTCATGCATGTGACAGTGACATGGATTTACCCATGTCACTTGATATCTTTGATCCTTCTCACAAAAGTCCTCTTGCTTCATAATATATTTTTTTGCAAGGAGATGAAATCATTGATACCTTTTACTTTACCTTCTCTTCATTCCAATGCACTCTCTTCTAGAGATGTTGCATTAGTGAATGATGAATCTCTTCTATATTCCAATGCACTCTCTTCTAGAGATGATGCATTAGTGAATAGTGAATCTCATCTTTGTTCTGATATACTCTCTTCTAGAGATGATGCATTAGTGAATAGTGAATCTCATCTTTTTTCAGATGCACTCTCTTCTAGAGATGATGCATTAGCGAATGATGAATCTCCTTCCACATCTGATCCTCCTTG